>BQNB010028694.1:8906-47548 GCA_026074375.1 Tanacetum coccineum
TGAAGAAATGTGTATTTTATGTGACTATTGATCATCCAATGACCACATGAATTTGAAGTTTGTGTGACCTTTTGTAATATTTAGCCACACAAAGCATGTTTGTTTTAGGTATTTAGTCGCATACAACTAAGCATAAAGTGACCAAAAGTGTTAATAAGTGTGACCATATAGTGTTTAAAGTGAAGAAAATGTGTATTTTGTGTGACTATTGATCATCCAATGGCCACATGAATTTTATGTTTGTGTGACAAAACGTTTAGTGTGACCATATATGCCATTTAGTCACATTGTTAAAGTGTGTGACAAATATTTGTCACTATTTATATGTATATCGTGACTAATGCTTCAAGCTTACCAGTTACTTTTAGCCACATAATGTTTGAATGTGTAGCAATACGGTTCTAATGGTCACACAATAAAAATGTTCAAGTGTGACTAATTAGTAAATGGTGTTTTTTTTGGTACCTTTGGTCACATAAATATGTGAATTTGTGGCCGTTCTATTTTGCCCATGTGTGACCAAAACCAGTTTTTGTACTAGTGGTTGGACTTTTTTTGTCTCCGTGGCCACCGTGTTCAGGTAATTACATCCTACTAGTGTTCGCCTTTTGTTTTACCATATTAGCAACCTGCTTACATTTGTATTGTGCAAAATAGTAGCACACTTTGGGTTTAAATTGTATACTGCTTAAATTGGAACAAATCAGAGATTCTTTAAGAAAAACATTACTCTTTGCACCTTTATTAGTCATGTAAAACATACACACATAGGTACGGTATTAGACATTTTCTGTAGATATGGCTGACTTATTTACTTATGAATGGGTTGGTTCAGATATCAGATTGTCTTTTGTATCTAACTAATGAATTTTTTTCTAAACTAAAAAACAATTAGCTTAAAAAGCACCTGGTCTGCAAAAGAAGTGTATTAGCTCTTTGGAAATAAGTTGGATCTGCTATGGCCAGAACATCACAGCTGGCTACATATGGTGAGTCAAGCGAGTTGGGTTTTAAGACTGCTATTTTTTACTTTTATATTCAGTTGTTTCTTCTTAAGTGGGTGGTTTATCAACTAAAAAAATAGATATGATAGTGCATACCGTAGTCTGAAACCTATTAGTTGTTGATCTTTAACTTGCAATAGGCAGGTTAATATACCGTATGAACCAGAACCATTCACCAACCCAGGTAACGAATCTTCTATAAAACATTGCATTTTGTATCAGAAACATCAAGGTAGAATTTTGGAAATATGTTTGACTCAAATGCAGTGACCGTACATTTTTTCATATAGAACCGTAGTGCTTTCAATTGATGTTATTTAATTTTAATGTATTTAGGTGCATAGTGATTTCAAACAGGTAATTTGTGTGATTAAATTGTTTGTAATAACCTAACCATCTTTCTGCAAATTCATTCTTCTCACTTTAGCCCATCCTTTGAAGTGCAGGTTCATATGTTAGAATGAAACCTAAAACTAATATCATGCATTTTCCTTTTTTAGGCCCGCTAATGATCTTGCTGACACATTGGGTTCATGCAAGCTATCATGAAGAAGGTCAGAGTTCTCGTTTGATCTGTTTTTGGCGAAAGACTACTGGATATGTATTTGAATCTTACCTTTTGTGGGGGTTGTTTCTTTCTAACATATAACTGCTGGTACTGTATCTCTGATATATTAAGCATTTTCTGGACCTGAGTACTCTATAACTATCATTGTAGGATTGCAAGCAATTGAATTTTCATCTCAGTATTACTTCCACTGTCTGTTAATTAGCGATAAATTCATCCATAAAAATAGAGTCTTATGAAATGTCATTCCCGTTTGCGACGCCCAATAATCGCTCCGCAGCGAAACGCGAGTAAATACCCTCGTGAGAAAAGATCCGTATAGAACAATATCCAATCAAAGAACAAATCACTTGATCTCAACCATTCATCCTATTTTCATCTAATGGTTTAAATTAATTGTTATTTTAATTAAATTAAAAAACTCACTTTTACCCTATTTTTTAAAATTAACATATCTCTTAAACCGTTAATCATTACTCAAAACTAATTATACCATCGCGTTGAGAATTAAATTATCTTTTGATAGATAGGCACTTCTATATACTTTCGACGAAGTTTTTTTTTCAATTTCCGCACTGATAAACCACATGTTATTTGAAAAATCAAATGTGATTTTTATTACTTAAAATTCCCATGTGAATTTGTGAAATCACATGCGATTTATGGATTTATGAAATCACACGTGATTTGTTACTTTTAAATCACATGTGAATTTGTGAAATCACATTCGATTTCTGAAATCACACATGAATTTTTAAACAACAAAGCACAAGTGATTTTACAAATCACGTGTAATTTTTTCCTAGAAATTTCAACACTAAAAAATCGTCAAAAGTATATGAAAATGACCGTCTAATGAAAGATAAAAGTATTTTTGTCATTACTTTAAAAATCACATGTGATTTTGTGAAATAACATGTGATTTTGTGAAATCACATATGATTAATGAAATTACACGTGATAAATGAAATTACACGTGATTTTTTATAAACTTACGCGTTTGATACCTTTATTTTCCTTGAACCTCAGGTGGCAGAGCTACTCAACAGAGTCTAACGAGTTATAAAGAGTATTGTTATGACACGTAGATCTACAAATGTGGTTTTTTTAAATTAGCTTTTTAATTAAAAAGGGCTAGTGGTGCAGCTTGTTGCTTGTTTGACTTATACTACTATGTAATTCATAATAAATAATAATAATTACTTATTTATACTGTGTAAAAAAAATCACAAGTGATTTTACAAATCACGTGTGATTTTCTGTGCGGAAATTTCAACACTAAAAAATCATAGAAAATATATCAAAGTGCCCGTCTACTAAAAGATAAAAATATTCTCATCGCGATGGTGTATTTTTTTGTAGTTTGACGATTTACCATTTGAAAGATATATTGTTTTTTAGAAAATGTGGAATATGGAAGGATGGGTAACTACCTTTGGATGAAAATAAAATGGAGGCTATGATATGTTCTTTTGTTCTTTAAAATGATAGTGTTCTTCAAGGATCTCACCTGATACCCTCGTTAATATAAATAACAAGAGAAAAATAGTTTATTTTACGGTTTGCTCTTTGTTCAATATCCCTTAATCTATTTTAAAATGGGTCGTGTAAGTTATTTATTGTAAAATCTTACAAAAACCAGGATCACCGGGTGCAATAGGTTGGATTTAAAGATTGACCCGACCCGAGCATTTATGATTGCTTATAGATCCAACTCTGGTTTAAACCCAGTTCTCTAGCCGACCCCCTTTATTACAACTTCACCTTCTTGACACGTAAGCCCCAACCCACCTTCTTTTCCCTTACTTATCAAACCATTTACAAAATATACAAAACCAGAAAAAAGGCACCAGCAAATCTATTTCGTTTTCCCTAAATTCATTTTTAGGGTTCGTAGAACCCAAAAAATCCAAATAAATTGTAATCTTTTACCTGAATCTCATTGCAGGTATCATTTATTGGGGGTACGCTTTGATTGTTGTGGTTTAATTACTTTAATTGTTGTATGTCAATTAAATCAATGCTAATGATGGGTTGACTTTAACAATTAATGTGTTATCCTTTATTTGTGCAGGCAATGAGATGGCTATTTTCGTTGTTCTGGAGATTTATCTATCAAAATTGACATGCAATTGCAACTATAGCAGAGGGTTGAGTATAACAGAAATCGACCTTTGTATTAATAAGATGTCTTGAAATTACAGCAAACCACAGGTGACAAAATAGATACCATATGGCTATTTGTTTTTTGTTAGTGAGAGCTCACTTTTTTTCACTAAGGTTTAGAAAATCTAGCTAAATTAAGAGCAGAGCCTGAGATGATAAAAGAAAGATTTTCAAATTTTTTATTAGAGGAGGACATGCCAGGTGTGGCAAATGAGTTTTTGGAATAAAGTAGCCTAAAGTTCTACATTTCGTTATATATTACTTTAGTCCTGCTGAAAATTGTAACCATAATTGTTTACGAGTTCAAATTTTAAATTTGCAGTTTTCATGGTATAAAGGGAGTTTGAGTTTTAAACTAGGAGATGTGAGGGAGCGAAACGAATGAGGTGTTAGGGAGTTATACGCTGGAGTACATCACACTTAGCTCAAAACAAGTGGCGCTAATTTATTTCCATCTCCTTTTAATTACATGATGGATCAAGCACTTAATCAAGTAACTTTATATTACTTTAACATGTGAAATGAATGTAACATGGGTCCACTACTTTTGATTGGTTTTTTTTAGTCACTCGCTTACGGATGGTCGGTTTGGATTGTGTTCTATCAAAAATTAGACAAATGGGTTTTACGCATCAAATATCATATATTTTCATTAAAATGTCTTTTTAAGTTGAAATAAAAAGTGAAGAGTTGAAATGTGAGCACTGGAGGGGAGTGCAAGGTATCATTGTAGTATGCTAACTGAGCCTAAATCACATACTTGGGCCTGGAGAAGGGTTACTACTAGAAGGTCATGTTTAGTCTTTCACTGTAATGTTTACTTCAAAAGGTTTTTGATAGCCCATTAATGAAAAATGGAGTTGTGGTATACTTTTAAATGGTTAGAATTTACTTTTTTTGTGACTTAATAGAACCCTTTTTTGGTTTACAGGAAATTGTCGGATGCATTAACTGGGGACGTACTGCATTCTTTTGATCACAAACATATTGTTTGATCATGCTCTTTTTAATAGGTAAATACGTATTTGTAATTCTTTGTACCAAGACTTATATCGTATTCTATCGTTGTATATTGATGAAAGAGAATTGCATGTTGACAGTGAACCTAATTTTTTTTATCATCGACTTTTTCTTACTTGTAGTTGTCGCAGAAAAAAGCAATAAGTGTGAAGATATGGAGGCGGAGAAAGAGAAGAAGGGATGTGGGGAGGAGATGTCTATTGCGGAAGTGGATGTGTTGTTTTAGATGTTTTTTGCGAATGATGTGCGCCATACATATAGATAAAATATGTGCCAAAGTTGCAGGTGGCCTAACATCAGGTTGTTAGAATTGTAATATGACAGCGTCAAAGCAGAAGGCATTACTTGGACATACTAGGGGGCTCTCTATGGTGAATCGGGTGCTTTGGGTGGTGAGCGAAACGGGTGCAAGGCAGCAATACAAACACATGCTTGAAAAATATCAGCAAGCCAAGGTTAGTAGACTAATTTTCAGAATGGGTCAATATAGGCTAGGCGTAGTTTGACAGACCTGAAATAATTCTCGCCACTTTAAAAAAATGACACCGTATCGATTATAGCTAAATACACTTATTTTGAAAAAAATATCATTAATACCAATTCAAATATTTGAAGGTGATATAATTTTTATTCTATGCAGGATCTAAAAAACAATTTTTTTTGAAATGCCATCATAGGTGTTTAAATTTTAGCTCAAACTTGAGTAGTATTAGGGGTTGTAAGTGAATGTTTAATAACTATTCAGGCTTATTGCATTAGTTTAAATGATTGGAAGTGGTTTCGGAATGTGGTTTTCTTGATTTCCATATTACATCAACATGGTCAATCTATTTACCTAAACTTTTATCAGGTTGCTTTTTGTTTATGTTTGGAACTTTATAGTGTACATATAATAAACACATTAAGTGCTTATATAAGCACTAGATAAGATGGTGTCTATGAGTAAAGCTTTACCACACCATATCAAAAGACTCCCTAGTTTAACATGCTACTTAACTTGCCATTTGCTGCTTCAATTTTGTACTTGCCTAACTTGCAATTAGATTGTCTCATAGTTGCTATCTGCTATGATAATACATGTCATTTTTATGGTTAGTGTTGGACCAACAATGAAAAGCCGATAAAAGATATTTGCAGGTCAAAAGTACAGTGTACTTCTTGACTGGCATTATATTGTATCATTGAACTTGATGAATGTAAACCTTGATGATACAGTTGCCATGGCCAACATATAAAGAGCGGCATCCATGTTCTTTAGTGCAACGGAAAAAAAACAAGAAGCCTATATGTCTTCCATGGTGACAAAAAGAGCACATCAGGTACCAAAGATTGTTGTTATATTACTTTTGATTATATGGCAGGTAGTACACAAGGAAAGTTTAAATGGGTGAAAAATAAGCACACGATCTACAACCACTGCAATGACGTCAAAAGGTTTAATAAAATTATCACTTTTATTAGATGATGTTTGTGTTTTCTATTGACTTAAAACGCTTACTCACATAGGCTTCATGTTAAGCTTTATGTTGATTGAAGTGTAGTCATACTTTTTCTGCATTGAAGTTGGGACTTTTGATTTACTACTTCCAGCACTACTTTTACTACTGCTGGTTCAAATTGATACTGCTGGCTAAAGACTAAAAAATTAGACCTAAAGTAGTTAGTACTGCAAGTTTATATTAGTTTAGTACTTCCAGTACAAATTTAGTACTGTCAGTAAAGTTAGTATTGTTATTTGTTAATAGTTAGTGCTGGTTAAGAATTATTAGTTATACTTGCTAAATTGATATGCATGAGATAATGTAGGGAATATGAATGCATTATCATTATACGCGTTTTGTAAGCCTATTAGGGTTTTCCTTAATGTATAAAAGGAACCTTACGGCATAGTTAGAAGAATGAATTCATAGTTAGTTATTCTTTAACCTAGGCAGAATATTTGCAATCAATATATTAAAGTTTAGTTTTCATTGTTCTTCTTAGTATTGCAAGTTAGATTCCACATAACTTGTAGTATTCACCAATCATAGTTTCTCTTATAAGTTAGTTTTGGATTTTCCAGGTTAACAAGCTTTAAACAGCTAAGGAAATCCTGTTTATTGGGACTTCACAAGTGGTATCAGAGCTTGTGGAGAAACTCTAAATAAGAAGAAATTTATTAGATTTAGATCTCTTCCTAAAATACACAATATCTGGTGAAGAACTTGCAACACAAATAGCACCAGTAGAATCTCCTCAAATGGTGTCTATTGTAAAACTTCCTATCCTCAAGAAGGGTGAATATACCCTTTGGAGCATGTGGATGAAGCAGTATCTCACTAACACATATTATAGTTTGTGTCAGGTGATCTTGAATGGTGATGGTCCCATACAAGTAACAACAGATGAAAATGGTGTTGAAACTGAAGTACCTCTAAAGACTGCTCAAGCACTATTAGCAAGACAAAGAGAAAGAAAAGCTAAAAGCATTTTGCTTTTGGCTATTCCTGATAAGTATCAACTAAGGTTCCATACAATAAAGGATGCAAAAACTCTATGGGCTGCTATCAAGAGTAGGTTTGGTGGTAATGTTGAATCTAAGAAGATGCAGAAGAATGTCTTGAATCAACAATTTAAAAACTTTTCTGTATCTGACACAAAAGGCCTAGATAAAGCATATGATAGGTTTCAAAAACTTATAAGCCTACTAGAAGTTCATGGTGCAGCTGTTTCTAATGAAGATGCAAATCAAAAATTCTTAAGAGCTCTACCTTCATCATGGAATAATGTTGCTTTAATTATAAGGAACAAAGCTGGTATAGATGATTTGGATATTGATGATCTATATAATAATCTAAAAGTGTTTGAAGCTGATATCAAAGGTTCCTCTGAATCATCTTTAAACTCTCAGAATGTGGCATTTCTCTCTACAGAAGACACTAGCAGCAGTAATGAAATTAATACTGCTAATGGTGTTTCTACTGCATTAGGCCATAATTCTCAGGGACAAGCCTCTTCATCATCATATACTGATGATCTAATGTTCTCATTCTTTGCTAATCCGTCAAATAGTCCACAACTGGATGATGAAGACCTATAGTAGATTGATCATGATGATTTGGAAGAAATAGACCTTAAATGGCAAGTGGCCATGCTTTCTATGAGAGTTAAGCGATTTTATAAGAAGACTGGAAGAAAGTTAATCTTCAATGGCAAAGAACCTGTAGGTTTTGATAAAACTAAGGTTGAATGCTTTAACTGTTATAGAAGGGGCCATTTTGCAAGGGAATGTAGAGCACCAAGAAATCAAGGGAACATGAATGGAGATGCAGGGTATAGGAGCAGGGACAACACCAAAAGGATTGTACTAGTGGAGACCTCTGATGCATTGATTGTTCAGGACAATGCTTTGATTGTCCAGAGAACTGGGATAGACTGGGAGTATATTGCTCAAGATGAAACCAACTGAGTTTTTGCTCTCATGCCTATCATCTTCAAACTCCTTAGGGTCTGACACAGAGGTACAATCTTGTTCTAAAAACTGTGTGAAAACATATGAAAAACTTCAAAAACAATTTGATGAACAACGACAAACTCTTAGAAAGGCTAATCTAGAAATTGTAGCTTATCAGTTAGGCCTAGAATCTATAGAGGCACAGTTAGTTGTTCATCAGAAAAATGAAGTTGTCTATGAAGAAAAGATTAAAGTCTTAGAATTTGAAATAAAAGACAAAAGTAATGCTATCACTAAACTTAAAAAGTAGTTAGATGAAACCTTAAGAGAAAAAGATGATTTAAAAGCTAAACTAGAAAAAGTTTTGAAACATCTTCTAAAAACTTAAATAAACTGATCAATAGTCAATTGAGTGCTAAAGATAAAACTGGTCTAGGATATGGAGATCAATTGAATGAAAATGATTCAAGTGGTAGTGAATTATTTAATAGCATATTTGATAGTCATTTCAAATGATGGAGATGACAATCAAACAAATGAAATGTTCAAAAAGGATAATGGAATATCATGCTGTTTCCTCCAGCCTTTAACTGGAACTACATGCCACCACTAGGCTAACCTATCGTTTTGCATGGATGGAGATTATGGTTTATAGGCCTACAGCAAATAAGACTAGTGCTAGTGTGTCTCAAGTTGAAACAAGTACCTCTCAAACTAGCAATACTAGTGTAGAAATGCCTTAGAGTTGAATCTGTTAGGCCTAGTAGAGTTATCATTGAAGATTAGGTTAGTGATGATGAGGACATTTTTCAATCTAATGATTTGCAAGCAACAGACAAACCTAGTTTTAAAAGGGTTGAGTTTTCTGATGCTAAGAATGAATCTATTAAACTAAACAAGCTAAAAAAACTTGGATACACTCAATAATCCTAAGAATAGAAAGATTGGAATGGACACAAGACTCAACACTAGGGAAAGATTTGGGTTTACAAAGAAAGCTTGTTTTGTTTGTGGCAGTTACAGCCATCTAATAAAAGAATATGATTTTCATGAAAATAGAATGGCTAACAAATCTATTTTGAAATACATGGGAAAAGTTACTGGTCATTAGGAAGTTAGACCAGTTTGGAACAACACTCAGAGAATAAATCATCAAAATATATTTGTTCCATCTGCAGTCTTGACAAGGTAAGTGCTGCTAAGCAAAGCTCTTTCAAAGCAGCAACATCAACTGGTGCAGTCAAACAAGTTAATACTGCTACCCATACAAATAGAGTGAATGTTTCAAAATTAAAAACAAATGCTTTTTATAAGTCTCATTCACCTATTAGAAGGTCTTTTTATAAATCAATAGCACCAAATACCAAGATTTCAAATGAAAAAGTTAATACTCTTAGAGTAAATGGTGTTAATATTGCTGGGCAAACAGCAAGTAGGTTTGTTTAAAGGAAATGGGTCACTGCTTTAAGGCCACAGCAGGTGTTTTTTGGAGACCTCAAATGATGATTAAAACAATGTCTCCAAGACAATAGTTGAGCATGGTCTCAAAAAGCGTAAATTATATAGATCCAAAGCAACTCAAGTCCAGTAGTGGCTTGGGTCCCCTAAGAGACACTGACTCTCTACTTTTATGCAGGGAAATCCACAACAAGCTTGAAGAACAAAGGAATATTGTGACAATGGCTGTTCCATGCACATGACATGGAACAAAGACTTTCCTACTTGACTACAAGACATTGATGGAGTTTTGTTTGCTTTTGAGTAGAATGCTAGAGGTGGTAAGATACACCGGAAAAATGAAAGATAAGAACAGATAGTTAGACTTTGAAATTGGTTTTTTGTCAAAGAACTTAAAGTTTAATCTTTATCTGTCTCACAAATGTGTGGACAAGAAAAACAACTCTTTTCACTAAAACTAATGCTATTCATTTTATATGTATACATTACATATAGTTAGGGTTTTGATATAAACGTTTAACATTTAATGTTTGTTTTGACATAACGTTATAAATGGCACGTTAAATGGATAATGTACTTGGTAAAAATGATATTAAGATATAGAATTGAGATATTAGGATGTTTACATGATATAAACATAGATAGAATTGGCATAGGTAGGTTGCGTGAGCTCGTTTACTTTAGAGATGCAAGTTACGTTGCATAATGAGATGAAGCAAAATTTTCCCTATAAAAAGGTGGTATATATAATAGATGGATATTACAGTGCATCTAATTTAATAGATGGAAACTTACATTGATGAAAATTATGGGTTGTTATAACTTATTTGGTCCAACATCTGTTAGGAGTATCAACCATAAGACATATTGCCTTGTAGTGACTGATGACTTTAGCAGGTTTAGCTAGGTTTATTTCTTAGCCTAAAAGGATGAGACAAATGGGATTCTTAAGAGATTTATAATAGAAATAGAAAACCAATTAAACCGTAAGGTTAAAGTAATTAGGTGTAATAATGGGACATAATTCAAAAATAGGGAAATGAATGAATTCTGTAGATTAAAAGGGATAAAAAGGGAATTTAGTGTTGCTAGAACTCCACAAAAAAATGGAGTTGCTGAGAGAAAGAACAAGACTCTGATTGAGGATGCTAGAACTATGCTAGCAGACTCACTTCTACCTACTGTATTTTGGGCTGAAGCAGTTAATACTGCTTGTTATATTCTGAATAGGGTTTTAGTGACAAACCTCATAACAAGACACCCTATGAACTTATAATTGGCAAACTTCCAAGCATAAGTTTCATGAGACCTTTTGGATGTCATGTTAATATCCTAAATACCCTAGACCCTTTAGGCAAATTTGATGGGAAGGCTAAAGAAGGGTTTTTAGTTGGGTACTCTGTAAATAGCAAAGCCTTCAGGGTATTTAATTCTCAAACCAGAAAAGTTGAAGAGAATCTGCATGTAAACTTTCTTAAAAATAAACCAAATGTTGCAGGACAAGGACCTAACTAGCTTTTTGATATTGATTCCTTAACAAATTCTATGAATTATCAACTAGTTACTGCAGGGAATCAAACTAACAAAAATGCAGGTCCACAAGAAACTAATGGTAATACATGTTTGAAGAAAAATGTTGATGCTGGACAATCTGAAGAAAAGAATGTGTCTACTCAACAATATATTGTGTTCCCATTATGGTCTTCTATCTCTTCAAGCAACAAGAGCTTAGATGAAACAGATGAAGATGATACAATTGATGATGTTGTTGGTGAAAAACAAGAGCTTAGATGAAACAGATGAAGATGATACAGATGATACAATATATACAAAAACCAGCAAGTGAGAATGAACAAGCCTTGAAGAATGTTCTTGATAAGATGATGGATCAAGAGAAGGAGGCTACAAAGTAATTAGATGCTGTTAGAAAAGAGTTTGAAGCACAGTGTAACGGGGAGCTTCTTCAGGGGAAGGCTACTAGAGCCAGCAGCACTAACAGTTTTAATACTGTTAGCACACTAGTTAATGTTGCTAGTGCACCAAGAACTTTTAATGATGCTGGACCATCATTTGTTCCTCTTGGTGGATCATTTCCTCTTGATGTCAATGATCCTCTAAATGATCCTCTCATGCCTGATTTGGAGGATATTGCTAAAGTTTAACATACTGGCATTTTTGGCAGTGCTTATGATGATGATGATTTAGACACTTGCAATTCTCCTTATGTTGATCAAGTTGTGGGTGCAGAGGCCGATTTCAACAACATGGAACCTTCTGTTGTTGTTAGTCCTATTCCCACAACTAGAGTACACTCTATTCATCCTAAAGATCAAATAATTGGAGATCCAAGGTCAACAGTATAAACAAGGGGTATGACAAAGAAGAGTTTTGGAGAACATGCTATGATTAGCTACGTCTAAAAGCAGAAAAGGTCAAATCACAAAGAATTCTAAAACTGCTTATTTGCATGTTTCCTCTCTCAGTATGAACCCACAAAGATAGCTCAAGCCCTTGATGATGAAAGCTGGGTTGAAGTAATGCAAGAAGAGCTGCTTCAGTTCAAGATTCAGAAGGTTTAGACCCTAGTTAACTTACCTTATAGAATTTTCCGTCAATATTAACTTAGGTCCTTATTTACTCTTACAAACTACTCTCACAAAATCATGAAATTATAACGCTATTTTGACAAAAATGAGCAATGCATCGTTAGTCCTCAATTATACATAGCCTGATCAACTATGTATAATTCAGGAAGGTACCATGCCGTGCTGAGAGTAGTCACTCTAAAAACCTCTTAAGGAAACAATTTTCTACTTATATCATGTTTTGTGTGCGTATTCATAGAACGCGTTTACTTTTGGTGGGAAATTGAAATTAGTTAACCCTATCCTAAGCAGACCTTCAATCCGTCTTACATATAACGTTGGCATCATCTTAATAGCCAAATCCTAAGCCGAGAAGCCAAGACACATTACTAGTCGCCCTAAGACAATTTCGCTATCGAATTTGCTCGCCATTAGAGAATTTACTAAATCACCCATTCTAAATCAACTTAATGCCTGTAGAACTTGGTAGTTTCGAGCTATAATTGGTATGGATTAGTTGTCCGAAGAACCACCGGTCATTTTTGGTGTGCCGATAAAGAATGTCGCACCCCTTAGAAATAAAACCCCCCTTAATCATACTCGTTGATGGAAGTACCAGGTAAATGTACACTATTAAACCATCATTTCGTGTCACTAAAACGCAGAAGTAATGTAAAAAGTGATTTCCTATCTTTTTAGCACATGTCACTGCAAAGGAGGTTGAAGACAAGTCGGAGAAGAAGCGACTTGAGAATGTACCAATAGTTCAAGACTTTCCTGAAATTTCCTGAGGACTTGCCGGGTCTTCCTCCGACTCGACAAGTGGAGTTTCAAATTGATTTGGTACCTGTGCTGCCCCGGTACACGGGCACATATCGATTGGCGCCTTCCGAATGAAAATGTATCTGAGCAACTGAAAGAGGCTGTCCGATAAAAGGCTTTATAAGGCCCAGTTCCTCACCTTGGGGAGCTCCGGTCTTGTTTTGTCAAGAAGAAAGACGGATCATTCTGGTGTCATTGGATTACCGTGAATTGGAATAAACTAACGTGAAGACCGTTATCGCACTCCCAAGAATTGATGATTTATTTATCGAGCACCAATGGTCGAGTGTCCCTACTCAAAATCGACCTAAGTCAGTTATCACCAACTGAGGGTTCGAGAATAAGACATTTCGAAAACTGCCTTCAGAACTCGTTATGGCCATTACGAATTTCAAGTTATGCCATTTGGTTTGACAAACAACCTGCCCGTATTCAATGACCTTAGAGAGCGGGTATGCAAACCATCTCTGATAAATTTACGTGATTTGCATTATTGACAATATTCTGATATATACGACGAACAAGAAAGAACACGACGAACACCTTAAGCAGATCTTGGAATTGCTTCAGAAGGAATATTTGTATGCCCAAGGTTTTCCAAATGTGCATTTTGGATTCCCAAGGTACAGTTCCTCGGTTACGTGATTGATAGGAGAAGGAGAATCATGTGAACCACCAAGGATGAATCCAACAAGGATTGGACATCTCTTAAGTCACCAACGGAGATTCGTCAATTTTAGGTCTTGTTGGGTACTATCAAGATTCAGTTAAGGATTTCGAAGACAACCAAACCTATGCTAACTTACTCAAAAGAAGTCAATTGAGTGGGGCGAATAAACAACAGCACTTTGACAACTGTTAAAGCAAAAATTGAGCAGTGCACCAATCCTTTCATTACTGAAGGAAGCGAAGATTTCATCGCATACGTGATGCTTCGAAGAAGGTTTTGGGAGCTTAATGATGCAGAAGAAAAAGTAATTTCATATGCATCACGCATTTGAAGATTCAATGAGAAAAAAAAAAATAACTATACAACTCATGATTTGGAACTGGAGCATGTTGTTTCGCTCTCAAGATCTGGAGACAATTCTTTATATGGAACAAGTTTACGGTTTCACCGATCAACAAGAGTTTTGCAACACATTAGATCAAAAAGATTGAAACATGAGCAACACCGATGTTAGAATTGCTAAGTGATTACTATTGTGATATTCGTTATCACCCAGGAAAGCAAATGTCGTTGCTTGATGCTTTGAGCAAAAACGAACGAGAACCACCGTTAAGAGTCCGGGCCTTAGTCCAAGACAATAGCTTGGATCTCCCTTAACAATCTTAAATGCCAGACCGAAGCGCGAAAACCAGAATAACATTTAAGAATGAAGACATTGGGGAATGATGATTGAAAACGCTAAATTTCCAGAAGGCAATTAGAGACAAAAAGTTGGAACCACGTGCGGAGTTGAACCCTGTGCCTCAATGGCATAGCAGGTTACATGATTAATTGGCGATTGCGTACGTGATCATGCATGATCCACAAATCAAAGTACTCTACTACATCCGTGTTCCGACAAAATGAACCAAGAATGAAGAAGCTATATTGGTGGCCCAACATTAAAGCTGACAAAGCCACTTATGTTAACAATTGGTTGACCTTTGCTAAGGATCAAGCTGAACAACAAAGGCCATCATGATGTTTGTTACAGCCCTAAGAAACCGCGAATGGAAGTGTGAAAACATCACATGATTTTGTCATGACGCTTCCTAAGACTCTCCAAGTGCTATACACAATTTGGGTGATCGTTGACCGGACTCACTAAGTCTGCGATCTTCACACCAATGAAGATACCGATACTTTGGATAAACATGCAAGATTGTACCTAAAGGAGGTGGTCATGAGACATGGAATACCTGTCTCAATCATTTGTGATCGCGACCCGAGATTCGCATCAAATTTTTGGAAGTCACTTCAGAATGCTTTGGGTACTAATTTAGATATGAGTACTGCGTACCAACCCACAAACTGACGGGCAGAGTGAGAAGGACCAATTCAAACTCTCGAGGATATGTGCGTGCTTGTGCATCGACTTGGAAAGGGTTGGTAACATTTTCCATTAGTCGAGTTCT
Organism: Tanacetum coccineum; assembly: GCA_026074375.1. Taxonomy (NCBI): domain Eukaryota; kingdom Viridiplantae; phylum Streptophyta; class Magnoliopsida; order Asterales; family Asteraceae; genus Tanacetum; species Tanacetum coccineum. The sequence continues at coordinate 24,087 of BQNB010028694.1, forward strand.
AAATAACAAAAGCTATCATGCCAGCATCAAGCGACCAATCGAAGCACTTTTGGTCGAAAGTGTCGTTCATCCCGTTTGTAGACGGAAGTTGGAGAATTGCTCAAATACTCGGTCCATAACTAATCACGAGACCACTGAAGAAAATCTATCAGACAATCAAAGGATGCAAGCCTCTCGTGATCGGCAAGAAGAGTTATGCTGACTTGAAGCGTAAACCAATGGAATTCCTAGTCGGGAATAAATTAATGCTTAAGTTTCTCGCCTTGAAAGGGGTCGTACGTTTTGAAAACTAGGGAAGTTAAACCCAAAGGTATGATGGACCTTTTAAGGTGATAGAAAGGGTTGGAGAAGTTGCTTACAGCTTGAACTTCCAGAAGAGTGATCAAAAGTTCATAATACTTTCATGTATCCAATCTGAAAAAGTTTCAAGCCGACGAACCATTAGCTGTTCCGGTTGTGATGACTTTAATGTTGGACCGACAAACTCCATTTTGTAGAGGAACAGGTAGAAATATGGGCCGTGAAGTTAAAACGGTTGAAGCGAAGTCGGATCCTCTTCAGTCAAAGTTCGATGGAACACCAAGAGGTCCCTGAGTTCACATGGGAACGTGTAAGAACAATTCAAGAAGATAATAATCCCACAACTCTACACCAAGACCACACCGTCGTAAAGACTGCTCGTGAGCCATGAGGACAAGTGCTCGTATAAACCGGGGGAAGTCTAATAACACCCTGTGTTTTCAAGACATTGACGACGTCGAAATATACTATTTATTTTTAGTGTTTGTACCGCGTTAGCTTGTGATTTCATGATTTAAGTTTACATCGCGTAAGCAAAAATTATCGTTTCATGTAAACCGGCATCAACAATTAAATGTTACGTCAAACAAGGGTTAAGTAATTATTTTGATGATATTATTGACTTTGTTCAATTTATTTTTATCGAACGTAAAGTGTATACGTTTCGCGATAAATTGCGTTAGGCACTCCCTTAAACACCACACTTTCTACCTTCAACAAATACCCACATTTATACCCAATACATAAAATATACCTCAAAATTATCATGTAAGCTCTATTATGCCGAAATTCTTGCAATATATACAAAGATATACATGAAAAATGAAAGAACACTTACAACTTGGTCAAATGAACAACATACCTCATTAATACCACACCATGCCTTGTTTCTTTGACCTAAAGACCATCCCTAAGACCATGACCCATCCCTAAGACCATAACATGTTCCCTTGACTAGATCTACTCCTTATATACATGTATACATAAGAGAGATAGCACATACATGCTTAAACACTTAGCAAAAATCAAAAACTCTTCCCTTTTTCCTCTCTATATGCTACGGCACCAAGCACACACCCACACAAACCCATATCAATTTTTATACAACCCATACACACTTATACACATCCATTATAAGACATTCTAAGGTATTTCCAAGCATTGGCTAAGCATTTTCAAGTATTAAGCAAGTGAAAGAAAGCTAGGGTTTTTATTAAGGAAAGCTAGGGTTTCTTTGTGCAAGCTTGGATTTTAGGGCTAAACAAGGGTTAGCAATTTGTTTTATCACCGATCAACATTCCATCATAAGGTCTACTTTAAAACCTTTATGCCTTCAATTATTATAAGTTTCATGCAATATTGTTTATTCTATTTTAGCTTAAATCACCATTTAGGATTTTATCATGAAAATGAGGTTTTTACTTGAAATGATCATATGGATTACTTTTATACATGTTGTGATGTTACTTATATCATGTTAAAAATGATGATAAAAATATTGTGTCATGTTGTTTTGGTGTAAACATAGATCATAGGGTAAATTAGGTTTTGTAATGGTTTTAATAATATGTTTTCAAGTTAAAGAAATACAAATGGCAGTGAGATAATTAAAACTGATATTGATGTTAGATAATCATTAAAAAAGTTAAAACAAGATGGGAATGCTTGTATGTTATTGTTATTGTATAAAAATATTCATATTAAAACTAGTAACATTATGGTAAATATTAAAAGTTATGGTATTTGTAAGAATATGATGGACTTAAGAAAAAATGGACACGATGAAGACTTGGAAGGACAATTGGACTTTTAAAAATAGGTAATCATAATATGACATATATGAAATATAAGACTAGTGGTAAAAGTTATAAAGTGCAAATAAGGAAACAAGGCTTGATTTTGGACTTATGAAAGATATTCACACATTCTGTCCAAAAAGTATATAAAAGACATACTTATTTTATATTTTTATAAGATAATACATTTCACGACAATTCCGAAAAGGTAAGAAACTTGTCAACGGATAAAACGAAAAAGTTACGTTAATAAACAAGTTATACGTTAATAAACGGAGTCGTAAAAGAATTTTTATAAAAACATTTTATAAAAATTGTATAAACAGCAAGTGTGGATATTTTTTAACAAAAATAACACATATTTTTAGGATTCCAAAATGATAAGAATCGTAATTTTTCAATTAATAACGAACGAATTATGAATTTGCGAGTTTACATAATTAATACTTTTATTAACACTATTTTATAAGAAGTTACTATTCATTGACAGAAAGTTATAATTTTGTAAACCTCCTAAAATAATAAAACATACAAATATGAGACCGTCCTCGAAAGAATCGTTAGAAAACGGAGGCTATAACGAATAAAATACGACGTTTACGGTGTTTACGACAATTAAAATCGATAAAAACATATATAAGTCCTGGTGAAACAGTAATTTTTACTGTTCACCCGTTAGTCCGAAATTCAGGAAACGTCAATTTATATAACTCGTCTTGATACGAAAAGATAGGCATAAGAAACTGCGAAAATCGGCTTAAAACGCGAAAGTTAACGCTAGTTTTACTAAACGTAAATAATTAAACATTTAAACTTATTAAACACAATTTTACCAAAACCATTAGTTGGTGATTGAGCTATATAGAATATTATGTGGTTATCGAAGTACTATATTACTAGGGAGTTTCGATAATCAGGCCCCCCTTCGGATTACGTACCGACGAGTGTGTGTGGATTTTACGATTTAAAGTTTCCTAACTCCCTCGTTACGTCATATCATGACCTCTTTAATTATGAAGCCCGACGACAGTACATGTAGACCAACTATAGATATTAATCAATTTTAATTGATGTTAAGTACCCGTACTTTACGACCTATGAATAGACTAGTTAGCATTCTATCTTTACGGACGCTTTATCATGCGATTATGGATTATCAGAACTCAAGGTGAGTTCAAATCCCCACATTTTACATGCTTTTGTTTTTACAAGTTTTTTTGGGTGAAAACATAAAATGTTTACAATTGGACACGAAGTGGTTAAGTTTCACACTATGATTACTTGTGCCCAAAGTATGCGATAACCCATTATGAGCCCATTATCAAGAACTGTAAGTTACAAGCGCGATGTTATAAATAGATATATTGGTTAGACAACCCTTTCGTGGATAATCTATCCCCTACAAAATCGAACGATACCATGTCGAACAAAGGATGTTTCGGTAGAACATCACCACTGGCAAGTATGCCATTAATTTGTTATATTCCATACACTCAAGCTTTAGTGTCATGAGCTTACAAAGCAACTAAGTTAACATTTATATGATGTCTGCATATGTTGCATTATCATACACATGGTAATCTTGTGTCCTACAATATATGATATATCAAACCTTAAGAATTCACAACAGTATTGTTGACTATCCTAAAGCGAATGATTTTCAGGGATCAATAAGCACAAGGTTCGATGTGGATACATTGTGGTTTTGATTTGGATGACATGCATTAAAGATTTTGTCGCATTTCATTTTGTATATCTGTTATAGGCTGAAATCTATGTATTATGATGCAAGTGAACATGTTAACTTCGGCTTATGTAACAATTACTTTGTTAAATCCAATGTATCATTTTCAAACGACTTTTTGGTCGTTTTATATATATCTTGTGTTATTGAACTATGAAGTAACTCACGCACCCGGCCCTCATTCCGCTGCCTTCTTAGTATTGCAAGTTAGATTCCGTATAACTTGTAGTATTCACAATCATAGTTTCTCTTATAGTTAGTTTGGATTTATCCAAGTTGACTAAGCTTTAACAGGCTAATGAAGATCTGTTTATTGGGACTTCACAGTTTATTATATATCCATTTCTAACATTATTTCTTACTGTGTAGAATGGTTTAGACACAAAGGCTGAGAGGTCACGAAAGCAGTTGAAGGAAAAAAAGAACAGGAAAAAGAAGATCATAGTAGTCAAGAAGGTGAATCATTCTTTTACAATTTGAACTTACCTGAGAGAATACAAATACTACTTAAGCCATTTAATGTTTTTATTTTGTCAATTTAACAATCTCAGGAATGGTGTTAATATATGAATTTATTTGATTGTGCAGAACAAGGCTGGAGATGCTGCCAAGAAGAAGAAGTAAGCTCAGAGAGATTTTTTTTCGGTTCTAAGGATAATCTATGAGGGTTGTAGTTCTGGTTACAGTGCATGTTTACGTCTTATTTACATCTTCTGTTGTAGCTTATGAATGTGTTACAAAACGGTGCGTGCAGGATCCTCAACGGCTTATGATCATCAATGGAAAAACCAAATACACAACATCTTAACACGGTTATCTATATCCTTTCCTTTTCTTTTGTAAATGTTTGTTATACACAGTTTTAGTGTTATATTTGAAGTAATAGTTAATAATCGCTTCTTCTTGCAGAATATCTCTATAGAAAATATCTTTCCAAAAGGAGTGATTCATAGATGTCTTAGATGCAGTAACTGCCAGAAGGTTTGAGATAATTATTTATGTTATATTATCTTCTAATTTTGTAGTGCTTAACCCTTGATTACAACTTTTGCAGGTTGATGCATGTTGGTATTCTAAAGAGGGCTGCAGGCCTTCATAACTATACAAAAGTCGGGCGCACCGACTCGCTTTTGCTGGGCCAACCCGACTCCTGACCGATCTGCTCGGCCCACCCTATTTTTTAGCCAACCCGTCTTATACTCGATGACATGCACTTCTTTATTTGTTTCCAGGGATACGTGTCGACTCCAAATGCTATACCACCACAAACACAAAACACAATCTCACATCAGCTTGACTCATCTCTCACAATCCAATACCCCTTTTTCATCTCATGATAACAATCCGTCAATCGAATCTCATAATCATAGATAATTTTTGAGAGTATTTTTGAGGTATATGCTTGAGTTTTTATAGATCTATCTAATGATTCTATATTTCGAGGGTCAGGTACGATGTTTTTTTATATTCAATCTTTTTGTTTTGGTTTTTATTTTTTTGTTATTGATTTAGATGTTTGAATATGACTTTAGGTGTTTGTAAGATGTGGTTGCTGGGTTTAGGTTGCTTAAAATAAGATAGTAAGCTGAAAAATAAGCAATTTAAACACCGTCTTATTTTTGTTATTCTATATGTGGGTTCAGTTGTTCACAAAGTTTAATATACAAGGAACATACGACATTAACATACAGTGGATTTATACTTTGCAGCCAACTGTTGTTGTTACATGATCCCTTGAAAGGCATGTCTAAAGATGAGCTCGGGCCACGGAATGAGTTGTGTAGAGAAAGAAGAAAGGATGATTTATTTGATCGTGTTGAAGGTAACCTTTATTTTTTTACCTTTTTATTATGGTATGTTTTTTTTATGAGATTGAAAAGCAATTAAATGTGACCATCTCTTTATCCAAAGCAGATGAACCGGATTCGATGCTTCAAAACCAAGTACTGACAAAACAAGTTATGGAGATCGGTGGGTTGCACTTTGGTACTGGATTAGGTTTTATTACAGATGGTTTGCCTGCAATGAGAACCTATACGCCTTATGGTGGAATTCAGATTCTGGTTGTAGTACGACCAGATTGTAATTCCTTGAATAGCTACAAATTCTTTTAGAATTTGGGTTTCGCTAATGTTGCTCAGATGCCTACCACCGTTCTTTTTTCTTATTAGCAGAACACAGGCGTTATAAACGCCGGGTCAAGTAGTACTTGGATTGGAGGTATGGATTTGATATCTACATGTATAATACAAGTAATCTTTACTATATGTAAGAACTAGAAAGAGAGAGAGAGAGTGGGTTAGATGAGCACTTAGAGAGAGAAAATAAACTTGTAATATTATGTGTGAAAAATAAACAACCAACCACCTCTCCAAGGCATGGAGAGGTGTATAAATACCCTTAATGTGGTTGGCCTAGTTGGGCTTTCATGGGCTTTTCCTAACTTAGCCTATTAAGGTTCCAAAAATAACTAAACGAGCTATCTATCGATATACATAGAAGTGATCGACACTTTTTGTGTTCCTAACAATCTCACCCTAAGGGAGGTCACTCCATTTTATAAAAACTTAAACCTAGAATACTATGCTGAGTCTTTATTCTTGTGAATATGTTGTAGTGATCTTGACTTTTAGGCTGGAGCACATTCCTTTGACTTTAACTTGTATGTGAGTATGTGATCTTGAGCACTATGAGATCATCAACCAAGCATAATCTCTTTTTGCCATCTTGTAATCTTTTCCATCTTGTGAACTTGTGACTTCTGGACTGACATGCTTATACCTTTCTTGATACGTTATCTTGAGAAGCTTTATAATGCATCTCTCTTGAGGTTCTTTAACTTTAATACTTCGTCACTTCGGGAAAGACGTTCGGTATCAGAGTTACGAAAACTTCTTTGAAATTCATTGACTTTAATACTTCGTCACTTCAAGAAAGATGTTCGGTAGCAAAGTAGCGGAAGTCCTGAAACATGCACTTGAGCTTTCATGATGTCTTTATGTTTGTTGGTCGGGTATGAGCATGTGGCTATGAATCTGTGAGTAATCTGGAACCAGGTACCTCCATGACCATCTTTAAGTATCCTGCATTAAAATAGTTGGCAATAAAGCGAGGGACGAATATGGCTATGTCATTCGCCCATGTTTGGTTGGAGTAACCTTCGAATCCGTGAGGATCGACTTGTGATCAGGTAGATTCAATTTAAGAAGAATCTCCTTGACAGGATTTCCAGATTATAGTATTGAATCTTTCTAACACATATGTATAAGATTCATCGTACTCAACATGTTCTCATTATCGGAACGTCTCAAAGCAGACAATACGATAAGAGTGAACCAGTGAGTTACTGCTCACCGATTGAAATAGAAAAATCGATTTGAAAATCAATCGACGTGTCACTTACTAAAGTGGTTTTGTGACACATCGAGAGTGTTAATCATTTCAAACATTCATCATCAATCGTCAATTCATAACCTGGAACAAGTTTGATTCTTATAGAATCGCACCATCGTTTCTTTCTAGTTGTCACAAGCTTGATTCGTATAGAATTGCACAAGTCACCTACCATGAGCTTGTTTGATGTTGGCTCATGCTGGACTTCCATCTTCATTGTGAATACGTAAGTATCACTCGGATGTTCTGGCAAAATCACAAGGATAATGCGTAGGACTCTTTATATATTTCTCGTTATTCACATTGTGTGAGATAGCAAGCATAATTTTGACAAGTGTCCTATGAGATTTATGGATGATATCTTTTGGCTCTAGACTTAATAGTGCACTTTGTTTTTAGTGATCGTAGACTGGAGCAGACTACCACCTTTTCTATATCAACTAACTCGGAATGAGAAAGTCAATAAAAATGCGTGTAATCTCTGTGAGAAATGAAACAAGAGACTGTTGAGAGACCTTGAATGGCTAGGGAGGGTTGTGCATAGCGTCACTGGGTCCATGACTGTCTTCAATGTCAGACAACATCTTAGTGTTTCCGACAGATTATGTATTGACCTGGTTTCTACCGAAGTGTATGGAGGGCTTCTTTCTTTTCACCCTTTATCCTTAATTTCTTTTTCATTCTTCAACCCCTTCAGCGCTTACCGAGACTTAACTAACACCTTGTTGGGTTTATTCTAGTGCTAGCTCCATCTCAGTCGGCACTTTTCTTGATTCTCACTTTTTCTCCTTTGTATTATACCTATGGACTTCTACACTAACTAGTGGATATCCCTGGGTAGATCCCTTCGGTTCTGACTGGATCATGGGATTTGAATACCTAAGCTTAACCATCTTATAACTCTATAAATTTAAGTACATGGTCGGTCTTTTGGGTATTTTATCACAATCCTTCCAAAATTATTGAAAAATTTCAATCAAAGTGTTTGATATAAATATCAAAAGGTTTACACTTTGAGAGTTTTTTCATCATCACTAAAAGCTCCCCTTTAACATGTGCATCATAATCGTAGTACATGCTAAGTGTGGAGTGCATTGAGTCCATTTTATATGATCACATTTCAATACAAATTAGATTCGGTTTAATAACATTTTCTCCCCTTATCCAAAGTGTTAATCCCTTGATATTTTGTATATCAATTGATTAAACATACGGGGACAAAATGTTACATAATATCTAATAGGAACATTTTAATGCTCCCCCTCAATTTTTAAGGGTTTATAAGACAATGCTGAGTATAATAATTTGAAATTTTTTGAATTTACTAAGAAATTCTTGAAAATTTTATACTCAAGCACTCCTTAACATCACCTTAATATCTACACTACATATATATAAATTTCAAAAGTTATTTATTATGTACAAGGATTGACCTTTTATTGATGAGGATAACATATGATAAATCATATGGTCCTTTGTAGCAACCGAAGGTCACCCCCGTACGGTCTCCCACCAATAAATCTTTCCAAACTTCACATTATCCTCCTCGACTTGAGTTGTTTGTCGATCGCCTGGATCATAGCTTTTGCTCGTTCCCTATCACTCTGTCTCCATATTGTCTGTGGTAGATATTCCATCCTAATCCCTTTCAGACGATCATTAAGAGCAGTCCGAACATCATCGAGTGTACCGTCACTAAACTTGTGGAGTTCATCAATACGCATCAACTTGTTCTTCTTGTCTTTGTTCTGATAGATGAAGCCTCTAGGATTGGAATATGTTGTATAGGCATCCCTGCGTTTGAGATCAGATCTGTACGTATCCGGCTTTGTGATGTTGAGCTTCTTTTGGTAACTCTCGACACCTAACTGAATATCTTCAACACACTTTGGATGACAATACTTCTTGTAAACATCCTCAGAGAGACACCAAAAGCTAGACGATCTTTAACATTGAGATTTGTCAGCTTGCCTTGAACAAGAAGGATCAGCATATCTTCGATGTCTTGAAGGCGAAGCCTCTTGAAGTCTCCTTCCTTGAATGTATATAGCTTGTCATCATCTCTACGAACGGTGATCTAATCCAAATGTTTGTAGCCATGCCATTCGACAATCTATAGTTTTGTAATAGCAATAATTCTACGTTTGTAGTAGACATCACGAGCAGATTCCCTGTTAGCAGCAAATTCATAGAATTGCTAACGTTTGCGTCCCCAATCAGATGCTCCATCAAATAACTACTTACTTATATCAAATTGAAATCGAAATGACATAAAGGAACGAAAGTCTCGCAACGACTTCCAAAATACAAAATATTCGAAAGAAATAATCAATAACAACATGACGAGGTCAAGGACAGGATAAAATTATGCTGGGCCTCTCTTGGGTTTGACTTTGCCTCCGCAAGAATCACCTGACTTCGCGGGTCCAGCCCTATTACATGCATCCGACAAACGATCAACCATCCTATCTCCTTCGGTTCCACAAGAGGCTCCTTATAACGCTTAAGTCCAGTTGGGAAAACGGTTCCCTAACGAGACTTCTTACGGGTGGGGAAAAGCATAGCTAAAATACTAAGAAAGTAATACATATCATACTAGATAAGGGTAGGAAAAATAAATCAATGACAACTTAGCAAAATATAAGATATATAAGCTATGCAAAAAAAGAGGGGAAGCATAACAGTTATAGCATCAAACACTTAAGCCCTAAATGCATCTACATGAAGGACCCCTAGGTTATAGTCTAGGCTCAACCACCTACTTCTCTATAACCAAAAGCGCTGATACCAATCTGCCACACCCCGCCAAGGCGAAAACACGAGGCGTAACATCATGGATATCATCACAACACAATGGTTGGTGAGAGTCATAACATGCTTTAAAATCAAATAGCATTCAACCGAACTCACATACCTCAAAACGCATCCAATTGAACACAAAGCCATGGAGCGTACCACATAAACGCCTCTAATTGAACACAAAGCCATGAAGCGTACCATATAAACGACTCCAATTGAACACAAAGCCATGGAGCGTACCACATAACATATAAACACATAATCACAACAACTAAAAAATTTAAACTTATAGCATCATTTTCACCCCAAGAAAACATAAGAAAAATGGGCTATGAAACTCACCTGATGCTAAAGCAATTCCCAAAATTCTCGCACACAGCTAAACAACAAAATAACACGTGTTACACGCTACTAAGCCAAAAGTTTAAGCACATGTAACAATCATATGATGGATGTATAAGGTGTTTATTTACCCTCATGGGTCACCTCTACACCATGCCCAACATTCACCAATTCGTTTACACACTTTTTCAGTGTTCAACAATTTACCCGAAAACACATAATTTTAGTGTCACTTTACTATTTTTTAAACCACACCTACTGACCTTTATAAATTTTACCAAAAATCACAGGTTCAATATCATGAGTTTATTATCTCTATGATTTTTCTACTAATTTATTTCCCCTCTTAAGTTCCCCAAATAAAATCAAACTTTTAACTACTCAGTTTCGAATCTGAACGAACACTAAAAAGTTTGGACCTAAAAACCATACTTAGACTCCAAATCAGAAGCTCTCCTTTGGGGGATTTTTAATAGACACATAGAACTAAACTCCTGTAGGTTGGCTAATCCTAATTCGAATTTTAAGTGGGGGGTTTTACACCTCGTAATCTGACCTAAATCTGACCCGAATTTACTGCTTTGACAACTTTTCTTGTAACCAACATTTGAATGACTTCCCGACCTTAAAAACTTTCGAGGCCAGATGTTCTGGAAACTAGACTCTCTGAGCTACATCATAGGTACCGAAACACAAATAACAATATTGACATCATGGGAGATATTCCCTCGAGAACACAGCCCTAAATTATCTATACCCTAAATAAGATTTAATGTGAATTAAACTAACTGATCATACCATACGATTACAATTAAAACCCTAATTATTCTGAACATGATTAATATCATTAATTTACAGATTTATAAAAACCCTAATTCCATCATAATAATTATTACATGTTATAAAGATGATTAATTAACCAAAAGAGTGATGATCTATACCTTAAACCTTCAAATCTTGAACAACAAATCACCTAGCTAGCAAAATTATTTTTTGTCCTTCTTGTTCTTCTTTTGTTCGGCCGATTGCTTCCAAATGGGAGGGATAAAAGTGTTTAGTGTTCTTTTTATTTTATATTAATAACTAATCATTCCCCTTAAATTAGAAATCCTATCTATATTGGGCTTATCCATTTTTTTCCTAAAAATTCTGTATTACTATACAAGTATAAAAAATTTTTTATCTTATTAGTAATTAATTACCTTCATACCATAATTTTATAAAAAACCTTAATATTAATTTGAGTAAACCATTTTGCCTTATAAACTACTTCTAAAAATATCTTTTCATTTTCCAAATTCCCTTTTATATATGGGAAAGTTTACTACCCTTCTTCCATATTTCAACCACATTATTTCTTTCCCATATCACACACTTCCTATAAACGCTTAATCCTTAAAACCAAGTATTGACGTAGCAATGCATGCACACGTCTTTCATATCCATTATCACCACACGTGAACGAATGGAATACTTAACACCAAACTCAAACACACTCAAAATGATATCAAGCACATAATTAACTCACTTAGCCCACATAAATTCACATAGCACAACACTTACACACATAAAAATGAACTCTTAGCCATTTCTAAAGGTTTAAACTAACCTGCTCAAATCACGGTTGTCACAGAACACGTGTCTGTTTGATTGAGTCAAACTGATCTTTAAAAACCTGTTTCACATGATTAATTTCATTACAAAGACGCTTTTTTTTCTGAAATTAATTTGCCAACTATTCTCCAAAATCCTCATATTGGACTCAGATCACATTTATACATGATTAACATTCTTTTTCCTATAATTCATTTTCAAAGATTTGATGGTATCTTCAACATAGAAAATTGAGTCGTGTCTTTGTCTTGTACCGAGCTTTCAAATCTATTGATTTTCTAAAATATACCCCCCCCCCCCCCCCCCCCCCTCTTTATATTTCACAGCATTTTTGATAACGCAAGATTCATCGTTTTGAAAAACTTCTTGTTTTAATTGGATTGACACTTCGAGAGAAATACAATGTTTTTCAAGTTGTGAGTGATTTTTCGAAATATCATTATATGCTTGCTTTGATTTGGAAAGCTCAACATCAAAATTCAAACACTTTTCACACAATTCACACTTTTGCATTTTCACATTCACATAATCATTATTCAAAGACATATAATTCATCACAGTTATCAGAACATCTTGAGACATGACTTTTTGTAAGAGTCGATCAGTTTCCAAAAGAATTTATTTCTTAGCAATTTCCAAACATTTTTTATCAACTGAAAACTGTTGAACAAACGCTTTCATTTGATCAAAAACTGTTTGTACTTCTGTTATTTTATTTAAAAGATCTTTATCAAACACATCGAAGATGTCTTTTAAAGATTTTAGAAATGGAATAATTTCATTGCTAAAAACAGCTTTTGTATGTTCAAACCCCCATTCACCTTCTTCAAGAGCACTAGGTGTTGTCCTCTTCTTTACGATAAAGTTAAACTGGGTGAGGTAGAATTTAAGCTTTTTAAGGCTTGCATTCACCAAACTCACCTTAGGTAGTTCACTAGGAACATCCACTATGACAGGTGGTGAGTAAGAAGGTTCAATGGTAGGATTGAACGTATGAAACCAAAACGCTTGTTCAGCCGATAATTATTGTTATGGAGAAAAACGTGTTTCAAAATCTTCAATTAGGCTATTTAATTTTTCATAATCAACAGGTTTATGAAAAATTTTCTTTGCAATAACTTCAGGATCCTTTTCCTTTTCAAACATTTTTTATCGACTCTCTTTTTCCAAAATCAATGTTTCTTCATCATCAATCACATGCATATCAACATGTGTTTTAGATATAACAGCACCATCATACAAGGTTAGTTTTATCCGCTAAACTTTCTAACATAAAATTACTAGTTACTACGAGCTATGACTACATATATTGGAAGTGACCGATACTTTTCTGTATTTCTAACACGGGTCTTAAAAAAATCAACTAGATCGGTCCTCAAAGGACTTGATTAGTTCGGTTTCCAAAGAGCTTGACTAGATCGGGTCTTAAAGGATTGGTCTAGATCGGGTCTCAAAGAACATGACTGGTTCGGGTCTCAAAGAACATGTCTAGATCGGGTCTCAAAGACTACGACTAGTTCGGGTTACAAAGAACATGACTAGATCGGTTCCCATATACAATTGACTAGATCGGTTCTTAAAGGAAACGACTAGACCGGTTCCTAAAGGAACTGACTAGATCGGTTCCTGAAAGAAAACGACTAGATTGGTTCCTTAAGGAAATGACTAGATCGGTTCCTTAAGGGAAAAGACTAGATCGGTTTATGAAGGAAACGACTAGATCGGTTCCTGAAGGAAGCGACTAGATCGGTTCCTTAAGGGAAAAGACTAGATCGGTTCCTAAAGGAAACGACTAGATCGGTTCATGAAGGAACTGACTAGATCGATTCCTTAACTAACTTTAACTCGTTCGGTTCCCAATGCTTTCATTTAGATCGGTTTACAAAGGATTATTCTAGTTCGGTTTCGCACATAAATAATCCACAATACATGATTTTTTTCATTCAAGATGATCATTTGCCATTTAACATCATAGAGATATTATTTAGACACAATTCTAACACCATTTATCCACTGATTCATCAAGATTTTTCAAAACACGAACACTTTCACACATTTAGAATATTTATACAATTAACTATGGACAAGGGTGCGTTTTATTGGCTTAAACACATTCGGTAATTGATAAACATACAGTCAAATATAAAGCCCATCAAGTTTTAACATTATCTCCCAAACCCCTACATTTTCGAGCATATAATCGGACATAACTCGTTCATATGATAACCATTTACAAAACTGATTTACACGAGTTTACATGACACCTAAACAAACAAAACCCCTCAACTAATTTTATGTTTTAACCAATTTTGAAATTCAAGAACCCTAATTTGATAATTAGGGATTTCGAAATCAATCTTGGATAAAAATCCAATTTCTTTGAGACGTGAGTAATTTAAGTGAATGAGATCATTTTTCTAATTGTACCTTAATCGAGTTAACAACTGGAGATGATGATCGATCGAGAGAGAGTGTGAAAATAAAAAACGTGAAGTGTGTTTGTTTGTATAAATAGGGAGCGAGTTAGAGTAGGAAGGGGTTATTAAAACAAATTTGATTTTAACACATCTGGCCCCTCAAGTTTCAACTCTTATCAATTCACACATATAAGATTTATTATGCATTTAAAGTTTAACATATGGCACATTTGGTCCTTAATGTTTTAACTATAGTACCTAAGAAACTTATATTTGCATAATTACTCCCAAAAGGCAAAAACACATAACATATAAGGCACACGAAAGCTAAGCTCAATTATCTTTCCTTAAATGATATTTCGTTATTTGTTTAAAATATTTTTCCAATTAAGCTCATGATTATTATGAAGAAGAATTTTTTGACATTTTCTCTCCCTCAAATAGTGACCCGTTTTCTATTTAAAGAGCTGTAGTCATTGTTTGAGAAGTCGAATGTCTCAGAGAAAATATTTTCTGATGAAGGAATGTTATTTCTTTGACAAAACAAACACCAAAAATAAGATTTCTCTTATTTTAACACATAAGCACACTGACACGTACACTTATGGGAATATAGAAAGCATGGGTTGTGAGGCAAAGTAATCACAAGCCTTTGCATGGTCATAAAGTAGACCGTGCCCAAGAATAAATTCCCTTTAAGAGGACAAGTTTTCTTTTTGAAATACTTGCCTTTAAGATGATGACCGGGTTGTTATCTGACATAATAGCAAGCCATTTGGCATGTTTTGAAAACAGTTGAAACTTCTGCTCGAACTTCATTTACAGTCTCGTATCATTATTGAATGACATTTCTAAGACCGTAAATGTTATCGATTTTCAGAAGACATGCCATTATTACCTCTTTTTATGTTTTTCTCATTTTTTTCAATTTTTTCTTTGGTTTTATGAATATTATATTTTTGTATTTTGTTTTTATAAAAATTTTTAGAAAAATGAAAAAAAAATTTGGTTTTTTTATGGTTTTAATATATGTACATATGATACATGATATTTGAATAGGTACTACCACTATTCATCAACTTCATCTGCCAATTGTTTGAGAGTCTCCGACATAAAACTCCGCATTCCTAGCTTGTTGATAAGAAATTCAATTCTTTCTCTTGCAAGGGATTTTGTGAAGATGTCCGCCAGTTTATACTCCGTATTAACAAAGTAAAGTTCAATCACCCCATTCTCAACATGCTCCTTGATAAAGTGAAATCTGATATCTATATGCTTTGACCTGGAATGTTGAACATTGTTGCAGCTTAAGGCAATAGCGCTTTTGTTATCACAGTACATCAGAATTTTATTAAATCGAAGGACATAGTCGGTAAGCTGTGATCTCATCCAAAGGATTTGAGCACAACATCCTGACATAGCAATATATTCAGCTTTCGTACTGGATATTGCAGCGCTTTTCTGCCTTTTTGATGACCAGCTAACAAGTCTATCTCCCAAGAACTGTATACTACCAGATGTGCTACGACGTGTATCTTGACAACCAGCATGATCCGCATCTGTAAATGCTGTAAGTGCAATTGAAGAATCCTTTGGATACCATAGTCCCCGATTGACGGTTCCTTTTAGATACCGAAAGATCCTTTTGACCGCATGTAGGTGCTTTTCGGTAGGCCGAGCCTGATACCGGGCACACATGCATATAGCAAATTGTAGGTCAGGTCTACTGGCTGTGAGATAAAGGAGGATGCCAATCATACCATGATAGTGTGATGGATCAACTGCTTTCCCTTCCTTATCCTTATCTAGTTTGGATTTCTCCACCATAGGAGTATCCACTTGGTCACAAGAGTCAAAACCGTATTTCTTTAAAGATTCAAGGGCATATTTTGACTGGTTAATAAAGATGCCTCTGGAATTTTGAAAAATCTGTAGTCCTAAGAAAAATAAGATTTTGCCCATCATTAATATCTTAAATTTTGAAAACATGATTTTAGCAAATAGCTCACAAAGTTCATGTGTAGATGCAGCAAAGATAATATCATCGACATATACTTGTACCAGAAGTAATTCTTTGCCTTCCCTACAGAAGAACAGAGTAGGATCCACGGAGCCTTTGGAGAAGTCTTGGGATATCAGGAACGAAGACAAAATGTCATACCACGCGCGTGGAGCTTGTTTCAACCCATAAAGAGATTTCTTTAGCTTGTACACGTGATTGGGGTTATCTGGATCCACAAAATCGTCCGGCTAACTAACATAAACCTCTTCCCGCAAATTACCATTCAGAAACGTAGTCTTGACATCCATTTGGTAGACGACCATGTTCATGTGAGTGGAAAACGCGAGAAAAATCCTTATAGCCTCTAATCTTACAACCAGAGCAAAAGACTCTTCAAAGCCAATTCCCTATTCTTGAAGGTAACCACGAGCCACTAATCGAGCCTTGTTCTTTAGAATACCTCCTAGTTTGTCTAGCATCACTTTGTAGATCCACTTCAAAGTAATAACCATAACTTTATCTGGTCGGGGTACGAGCTCCCATACTTCAAGGCGTTCGAACTCATTGAGCTCTTCTTGCATTACTTTGATCCAGCAGGATTGAGTCAAGGCATCTTTATACATCTTGGGTTCAACAGTAGTGAGGAAAGCATCGTAGTAACAGAAAAGAGCTTGCTCATGTAACTGCAGCCTTGTGGAAACTGGTCTAGCGAGTTCACCGATTATGTTTTCAATTGGATGATCCTTAGTCCATTTGCTATTTTGTTTAGAAATTTGGTGATCAGGATGCACAATTGTATGAATAGAATCCGTTGATGAAGATTGATCAGAAGGAACTTCTGGAATTGGGATACCAAAGTACAGATCATTACCTATATGTGCAACTTCAATATCATGATTGTCTTCTTCAACATCGTTAGGAATGGGGGGCGGTTGAGTTTCGGGTGTTGTTTGAGAGTTACTTGGTGATGGTGCATCTTGGTCAATAGTTGTTGAAGAAGGTGAACCGGTTGATACAGCAGGTACTGGAGCAACTACTTCAGCAATTGGAGCAATGAGTTCACGGGCTGGGTAATCAACACTTGGTGGAGGAGTGAGTAATTCATCAAACATCGGTTGAAATAACATATCCCAATCAGTTCTTGAAGGTGGTACAAATGGTGTTGAAGGAGGAGAGTTTGGCACGAGTCTTTAACTGATTGTTGCAGGAGTCATTTCATGAAGTGCGGGTCCTGAACTGCTGTGTTCAGAAGCCATCGCATTTAGCTCATCAAAGTCTACATGAATTGTTTCAATGATTCATTTGGTACGTCGGTTGTAAATTCAAAATGCTTTCTTTGTGGGTGCATAGCCAATGAAAATACCAATATCAGCCTTCGGTTGTAACTTACCTAAATTCTCACTATCATTTGTCAGATAGCAGAGTGCACCAAATACATGGAAAAATTATAAGTCGGGAGGTCTTTTATGTAAAAGCTCATATGGTGTTTTACCATGACGAAGATGTACGATGGAACGATTTTGGGTGTAACATGCGGTAGCAACAGCTTCTGCCCATAGGAATAATGAAGCTTTTGCATAAATCAACATTGTGCGGGAAACCTCAATTAGCGTACGGCTACGTCTTTCAACGACACCATTTTTTTGTGGAGCGCGAGCAACAAATGTTCCATGAGAGATGCCAACCTTGTCATAATATTCACGCAAGGTTTTATTAACAAATTCAGTTCCATTATCTGTTTTGATTCTTTGGACAGGCACTTTAAGCATACTTAGATCATCTTGAGAAACTTGATTATGAAATCTAGAGCTTCATCTTTTGACCTTAAGAACTTAACCCATGTGAATAGTGATAATCATACGACAATGACAAGGATGTACTTATTTTCCATTAACACTTGCGACACCATTGGTCCCACAAGATCACATGTTACAAAAGATATAGTTTCTCTTGGTTGGTGTCTTTAGATTTAGGTGTGTGGGATGTATTCTTGCTTTTACCCATTGCAAATGCAGAACACAGATGGTCCTTTTCAAATTTAAGCTTAGGGAGACCTCAAACAAGACCGTGTCTAGCTAAATGGTTGATTGCACCAAAGTTCAAATGAGACAGACGTCAGCGCCATAAGCCAGACTTAGTATTATGAGCCTTTGACAAGAAGACATATAGAGAGGACTCCATGATACTCCAAGAGACAGAGGTATAAATAGATTCCTTGCCTCGAGATCCAGTCAATAGATCAACACTTCTCACGTAGTAAACCCTTGATATCATAACATTCCTAATCTGATAATCAACATAACCCAATATCTTTGCAACGTGATCATTTCCGAATTTGACTGTACCCAAAAACTTATTGACGAAATTGGTGAGCTGATATGTCTGTTTAATCGAGTCATAAAGTTGCTTATATGTCTGTTTCAAATGCTCATTCTCTGCAATAAGCTTTGACACCCTATGATCCAATTCAATATTAATTGTTTCAATCTCCTCTAAGTCTTTTTTAATCTTATCCTCATTCATTTTTCCACTTAGAGATTTAATTCTCTCTTTCAACTTCTTTATGACCGTGTCTTTCTCTTGGGACTAAGCTTTCAATTCATTTAATTCAAACAATTGATCAAAACTTGGAGCACTTTAATTTGAAACAGAATTGTCCCTCTGAAAAATTTCCTGATTATGTTGAGTATCAACTTCTAAAGAGATGCAATGTTTTTCAAGAGTGGTAAAACTTTTGAACAGTTTATCGTAAATCTCTTTTTCAACAAAATCCTTCTTGTTGAGAAGCTCAGTCTCAAGTTTGAGACACTTTTCACATTCATGCACATTCACAGAAGCAATATTCACAGACGAATTCACAAGTATGTTCACAATATCTTTGCTTATTACTTGTTCCAAGAGTCGTTCGTTTTCGTTCAAAACTTGATTCATTTTAACTTCAAATGTTTTGGACTCTAAACGATGTTGTTCCACAGCCTGTTCCATTTGATGAAAGACATTTTGGACTTCAGAAAGTTCATCAACCAAATATTGATTGAATGTGTTAAATAAGTCCTTCAGAGCTTTTACAAATGGAATTATTTCATCCCTAAAACAAGCTTTTGTATGTTCGAACCCCCACGAGCCCTCAGTGATGGCTATGGGTGTGGTTCTTTCTTTGACAACCACGTCAAAACCAGCAAGATGGTGTTTAAGTTTCTTCAAACTCGTATTAACCATGCTGACTTTAGGAAGTTCTTTTGGAACCTCAACTATGGTAGGTCTTCTAGAAAGAGTGGGTTTAGTAGAAATCATAGAATTCTGAGACCAAAACTCTTGTTCAGCAGATAATTCAGTTTGTGGAACAAATCATTTTACAAAATATTGAGAAAGTTGGTTAAGACGAGCATAATCGACTGGTGTAGTATTAACTTTCTTTTCTAACATTATAGGATCCTTTTGTTTTAAAAGCATTTTTGAACGACTCTCTTCAGCAAGCATTAAGGTCTCTTCAGAGTCAGGAATCACAATGGGATTAGTTTTCTCAATAATATCACCAACATATAGCTTCGGTTCCAACTGCTGAGCTTTCTTCAGATAGAAAGGATTTTGAAAACCTAGAGCTTGTTTAGTGGTTGATTCATAGAAATGTACTGGGTTTAGTCAACAGTGTGTATAGTTTGTGCGGTTTGATCTCTTTTAAAAATATATATATCGAGTGTTTAATCCTCTCTTTCTAAAGTCAATCTCTCTTTCTATGTTCCTAGATTCTTCTTTCTTTAGTGGTATGATCATAGAAAAACTAAGGTTTCGTCAACATGTGAACAGTTTGTGCGGATTGATCTCTTTTAAAAACAATATTATCTAGCTGTTTGATCCTCTTTTCTAACGCAATTTCCCTATCAATGTTTCTAGATTCTTCTTTCTTAAAATCATTTTTGAGAAGAGTAACCGTTTGCATTAAAGATTCCTTTTCTTTTAAATGTTCTGAAAGAGTTTGTTTAAGAAGATCAATCTCTACAGACTGTGCACATGAATCTGAAACGTTGTCTTTACTCTTTAAATCAACATTTTGTCCTTCGTTCAACACTTTAACCTGTTCCTTATATCTTTCAAGCTCAGCAGTTAAAGTATCATTTACACTTTTATTGTCCAGATTTATCTTGGTACAATTAGCAACTTGGGTTTTCAGTTGTTCAATCACAGATAATATCAGTGCATCTTGTTGTGCAGAAGAGTTAGAATTCTGAACGGCTGGCTGTTGTGATTCAATCAGATACTGAGAATAAGGAATGATATTGCTATCACTGGTTATTTCAGTCTCTGAATGGTTCACAACATTCGACTGTTCAGAAGACGGCATAGCCTGCACAACTTGATTAATCATATTATTATTCACATTATCATGATTGTGTACCTCAGAAAGAGCATCTGATCCATAATGAGATAAATTCGCCATGAGAGCAACTTTGGCAGTGTTAAGTTCATCACAATCAGAGTCATATGCATCTAAATCATCAGCTTGATAAGCAGCATTGTGAGTAATGACTGTCTGTGTGGCTTGACCTTCTAGAATTCCTGGATCTGCCAAGAATGCTAGTTCCTCCTCATGTAGAATTTGACCACTTGCTTGAGCTTGTACCAACAACACTTTATCCTTAAACCATGAATCATCCCGTTTCCTCTTTGGTTTAGTGCACTGTTTGGACATGTGGCCTTCCCCTTTGCAGTTGTAGCAAATAACAGTCCTTTGTTTCCCAGAATTGCTTCCACTTGCTCCTGGAGTGTATGTCCTTGTAGTACCCGCAGTTAAAGAAGTTTGTCTCCCCTGAATTGGTTGTAAAGTTACTCTTCCATTATTAATGGTAGCTTGTTGCCTAGGGTTTGACGAATTCCTCAGCTGATTATTGGTAGTGGGATAGCGGGAAGTAACAACAGCAGTCAAGAAAGACATCATGTGATTGATGGCATCAATGGGATCATCACCTTTCTGGAACACTGGTACAATTAGACCCGAGTCTGGTTGGGAAAATTCAGATTGTTGGTTAACTAAGGGAGCATATTCCAATTGAGGGATGGATGATGATGGAGAATAAACGTTGTGGTGAATTAATGATTGATACTCATTGGATGGATAAGTGATTGAAAGAGGTGTTGATGATTGATGAGTTGAGTATTGTTGAGACTGATAAGGTGATCCATACTGTGGAGACTGATATGGTGAAACTTGTTGTTGAAATTGAGTGTTTTGGTAAGAGTTTTGATGAGTTTGATAAGGGGACTGGGTCATCTGATGGGTTGCAACCAAAGCAAGCGGATCTGAGTTGCGTTCATGCATTAAACGAACCTCATTTGCATGAAATTCATGTTGTCCCAAATAAGCATGAAGCTGATCAATGTTAGTTGTATGCAAATCCCGAACCAGTTTGACATCTGTCACAAATTTGCTCCATTCAGGAGGAAGAGTATTCAAAAATTTGGTGTTCACTTGAAATTGTTCCAGTTTCATATTGTAGATGTTCATGTCATTGAGGAGCAGTGAAAATCTCAAGTAGAACTCACGTAGTGTTTCCCCCTTCTTATAAGCAAACTTATCGAATTCATCATAAAGCTTACACTCCCTTTCTTGTTTCGTCAATGAAGTTCCTTGCATGAGAAGTTGAATTCTTTCCCAAAGTTCCTTGGCGACTTTATGATTGCTAACCAATGCATAGACCTCAGGTGGTAGTCCTTGTAGAATGATATTTGTTGCCTTGATATCACAATCAGCTTGAATTGCTTCCGTAGCAGATAACTCAGAATATTTCTTTGGTCTTGTCTCTCCATTTTCCTCAATTAAAGGCCAAATGAGTGGACCATTTTCAACGGATTCAAGGATTATTCATCCATGTTGTCTATTCAACATGTATAGCTCCATTATGCTTTTCCAAGAATCATACATATCTTTTTCCAACATAGGTGGACGATTGTCAGCACCCGAAAGAATCGCTTTGTCAGCAAGAGTCGTCATTGAGAAATTTGTATGTTAAAAGATTATCGTTTGATCGAACGGTGGTAGAAAGAAATTGCATTTGATTAAGGTGTCTTTTAAGTGTTTGAATTCTTGAAACTACACGGGATTTTACAATTCTTGACAAAACCGGGAAAACAAGTTAATGTATCACAGGATTTTACAAGTCAAAGATATAAACCGTATAATTTAGAAGTTTGAGTTGTTCGGTTTCAATTAAACTTCAACTAGATTGGTTCCAACTGAAAGTCAATTAGATCGGTTCCAACTAAAATCAACTAGATCGGTTCCAACTAAAATCAACTAGATCGGTTCGAACTGAAATCAACTAGATCGGTTCCAACAAAAACAACTAGATCGGTTTCAACTGAAATAAACTAGATCGGTTCCAACTGAAATCAACTAGATCGGTTCCAACTAAAAATAACTAGATCGGTTCCAACTGATATAAACTAGATCGGTTTCAACTAAAATAAACTAGATCGGTTCCAACTGAAATCAACTAGATCGGTTCCAACTAAAAACAACTAGATCGGTTCCAACTGATATAAACTAGATCGGTTTCAACTGAAATAAACTAGATCGGTTCCAACTGAAATAAACTAGATCGGTTTCAACTGAAATAAACTAGATCGGTTCCAATTGCTCGAAACGCACTTTTTCAAAACTAAAAAAGACATGTTTTTGACGATTGTTTTCTGAAATTTTTTGTACCAAAAGTGTTACCAAACCTGTAGGGACAAGAAAAATGATAACTTTAAGGTTTTTAAACCGAAAATTTTAAAATCAAGATTTTGACCTTTATAAAGTTAATGAACACAAAAGACACAAAACAAGAGATTTTTTCTATGAATCTAAGCACACACACCTATATCCAAGGATACTAGATCAAAGCTACCTATGTAGATGATCTTTTAGTGTGGAATATAAGCTTAGAAAACAAGAAAAAATCAAAAAAATTGCGTGTAACTTAAGTAAAACTACACAAACCAAAAATAAACACAATATCTAAACACACCACTCCATGGCTCTTGATACCAATTGAAGAATAATCATATAACATACA
>BQNB010028695.1:0-54884 GCA_026074375.1 Tanacetum coccineum
TTAGAAACTATTCTTTCATTTGCCATTTGCTTTGTCCTTAAAATGATGGGTAATATATTGAAACATAGCATAAGAGGTGATTTTTACCTAAATTTAATTTTTTTTACGACACATACCTACGAAAACCGAGTATTAATAACGTATCATGGATAGGAATTTATATTACTAGCATAAAAACCCTCAAATTCCACCCCCAAAATGTGAGGTTCGCCCTTAGATGTTATACCTTTAGCTTGTTCGAGTTAAGGAGTGAGTAATCATGTATGTCTATTCCGTCGTTACGGATGTGTATGCGTGGTTTCGTCGCCTTTTCTGGAACAATGATATTGGTTACTTTAGGATTATAAGAGTGTACCGGTAGCATATTAAATTCTAGAACTTGTTTTTGTGATGCATCCCGAGAGCGCATAATAAGTATTAGGATTTTCTTGATAAGAGGAATTAGGATTAACCCATGTTTTAAACCTGTAAGTGTTATGATGGTCACCTCGATCATATAACTATCCCACACCCTTGCCATGCACTCATCTTTAGTGTAGGATACCCCTAGTACAACCCTCTGAGCCTATCCATTTTCACGGTTCTCATAATTTTCTGGTGGATTCTAGATTATTAATGAAGAGCATTGTCACCCTTAAACCAATCGTTACACCCAAAAAGCCTTAGAATACCTTATATGTACTCCCTTATATGTACTCACCTTTAGTACATTGTTGTGATAACCCAAGTTAATTATTTGAGTACACGGTTGCTAAGTCTTTATCCTTGTAAATACAGTTTTAGGACGATTGGGATTCATGGTAGTATTTATTTCGTGGAAGAATGGGGAAGAAAAGTTAAGTCAATACCCCCATATATTTGTCAAAAGATCTCCATGTTATTTTGATCCACCTCAAATTGGGTCATTAGTTAGATTGTAAATATCGAGCATGTAAAAGCTCAAGTGTAGGGGTACGTATTATAAACCCCATGTGATGTATTATATGTTTAAGCAATGGCAGGGAAAAAGTGTACGAAAAAAAATTATATATAAAAAAAAGTAAAAGAAATGCACGGGCTGCCATTTGCTTATGTTTATGTTTATCATAGAGTCAAGAAAAGAAAAAGAAAGAGATTGATGTAGAGTTGTGTAGAGTTTTTATATCTTCGTCCGAGTCTTGGCTTAGCAACCAAACCAACGTGTATTCGTATAAATAATTAGCTAACCCTTCCACTCTAAATTCACCCAAAGCCACCCAAATGTATCCTATCCATTTCCGTTTCCATTATATGTTATCTTACACCTACACACCACAACCCTTTAAAAGACCTCTTGGATAGTAATGAATAATGCTTATGCCCAGCAGTGGAGGTTTGATCATTTACCAAGCCTATGGTAATTTATATGCTATGAATGGTAATGAGTGTTGATTTTCTGTTTCCCCATTATGTTATAATTTATTATACACCCGAGAGAAAGAGAGAATCCCAAACACTGATGTAAGGTGCTAGTGTATGCTTTCCGTGCTTTTAATTACGAGGTCTAGAAGGTTGTGTTATAAGATACTTTTAAAGAGTAGGTTAAATGACCCTTATATTGCTATTGTCAAGGTAGAAAATCCCATTTGCTTGAGGACAAGCAAATCCCAAGTGTAGGTGTATTTGATGAGGTGTCATTTTATACACTATTTTGGGGTCATTTAACCCCCTAAATCATGCAAATATGCCCAGATTATGTGCTTAATCTTTGGATGGCATTGGAGATAATAATACACTGATTGGGTAAGTGGAGAAGAACATGGAACAAGATTACGAACCAACACCAAGAATCTTCAATATTTAAAGTCTCAGAGCCTGGAGACGGCGTCACCATTTATACACGACGCCATCACACTTCATCTAGTAATGGAGTCACAACATCTCTTGACGGCGTTAGCCCGCACCGACTCAACTCAGATCTAGAAGATTTTACTTTATGACGGCATCACGATTAAAACGCGACGCCGTCACAGCGATATTCTTATAAATATAGACCCGAAATTAGAGTTTTATGTGTGTAACTTTAGAGTAAAAACGGGGGATGAACCCTAGTTCATTTGGCAGCTTATTAGGACGATTTTAGGGCTTCAAAACCCTATTGTATCTCCTTCGATTCATGTTTTAATTAAGTAAGACTATCTTAATCATTCAATATGTCTTGTTGTTTGATTCTTTATTGTTCTTGCTTTATTTTTAACATGCTTGGCTAAACTTCTTATTGTATTTATTTATGATTGTATGAAACCTAGAATGTAGATCTTAGTGGTGTTGCTTCTTGTGATGAATATGCATGTTAGGCTTTAGAAACCAACTTTTGTCTGTATTGCTATTGATATTTCTAGGGAAACATGATTGTGTAGAAAGGATACCATCGGGTAACAGTCTTCATACTACCTTGCTCCTTATATGGTTGATCCACTTTTAATATATTTCAAATGCATTTAATATACCCTTGGGGGATGGGTAATAGTCTTCATACTACCTTACTTTGTGTTTTGCCTTAACGAAATATTAAATAGACGGTGGGTTCGTGTAATATGTTCATGACTTAGGAAATAGTTACATAGATCATCACAAGTGTGACAAAGCAACAACACTAGGATAAGCAATCTAGGAAGTAATACATGATTAAATGAATACAATCTTTTTATTATATCGTTATCACCATTAGCGTACTTTATTATTTGGTTTAATAGCTAAAACCAACCAAACCTCTCAAACATATAATTTTACTGCTTTCTTATAAATATAAAAATACCAAGATAATCTTCTCTCAACCCCTAGAATTCTGTTAGATCATGATCAAGCCTTCCCAACCTATTCCCCTTGAGAACGATAACAACCCCCGAGTCTTGCCTATACTACTACTACAACGGTTAGGTAGTCTACCTAGGGAGTTGTAAAACTTTTTGTAGAAGTCCATTACGATAACCGCATCAAGCTTTTGGCGCCATTGTGTTGGGAATAGTTAGGTTTTGATCATAGTTTAGCTTAGTTCTACTCGCTTGAATCCTTTCAAGTGAGAATTTAATTTCTGCATATTAGCTTTCTCGTAGTCTATCTTTTCTTTATGATATCTGTTTCGTAATCCATTCTCGTCAACCACCATGGGAGACGAGAATCCTATCCATACTCTTTGAGACTACTCCAAACCTAGCCACGAGGGCTATAGGAATACCATTGAGCTCCCTGTAGGGAACAACGTGGTACCTCTTTGATCCGACACCATCCGGTTGGTGCAAAACGGATGCTCAATCCACGGACTTCGGTCCGAGGATCCAAACCAACACCTCAAGGACTTCTTAAAACTTATGGACTCACTTGACCTTGACGGTGAAAACAGGGAAAGAACGCGCTTGCGTTTATTTCAATTTTCCCTTCGCGATCAAGCTAGCAATTGACTTGAACGTCTTCCTGCAAGATCCATACCCACATGGGAGGATCTTACTACTTGTTTCCTTGCTTAATTCTTTCCACCGGGAAGGACCGCAAAACCCTGCAATGATATCATGATGTTCCAACAACATCATGGGGAATCTTTATCTGAAGCATGGACTCATTTTAAGGACTTGCTACAAAAAGTCCCTCATCATGGCATTGACCTTTGGCTCCAAGTCCAAATTTTTTATGACCATGTCAATCCCGTCACAAGACGAACCATTGACAATCGGCCGATGGTTAAGCTTATGGACCGAAACGCCAAAGAAAACCTGGGCATTATTGAGGGCCTCTCCCTCTATAACACGAAAGTTGGAACGACCCAAGGATTTTCGCTAAGCCGGTCATGCAATCGCTTTGCTCAGATGTCCCGAGTACATCGACCGTCGTATAATCGAGATCGAAAATGAGTCCAACGCTTGATGGAAGCTCTATTCTTGCTCCGATACAAACCTAATCAGTTAAACAAAGTCACTACCTCATTTGATATCTGCAGTGGTCCTCACGACACTTAGTATTGCATGGAAGATCCTGAACAAGCCTCTGTCGAATATGCATCCTCGCGTAACCACGATATGGGAAATAGGAAATTCAAGATTAACCAAGGACCAAGTGTTGGATCCCTTACTGAATGGATCTTTAACCTTTAGCTATAAATTGATTGTTACTCTATTAAATCTAAAGCAACAATGGTGATAACAATGACTAAACACTATTTGTTATGCGGAAACTAATCAATAATGCTAAGAAGAACAGTATTAAGAATCACAAAAGAACTTTATATTATAACTTGAATCTGCCTAGGTTACAGATTACAAAACTATGATTGCTAATCGATCTCTATTGATCTGTGTAGAACTATATTGATCTATATATGACTAACTATGACTAGGGTTCCTTTTATACACCAAGGAAACCCTAATGGGCTTTACAAAATGCGTATAGAGATCATGCATATCCTTTCCTAAGATATCTCATGCATATCTCATAAGCAGTACTAATACAATACACTAGCAGTACTAATACTAACTAACAGTACTAACTATTACTGGCAGTACTAACATTGTACTGGCAGTACTAACTATAAAGCTAGCAGTACTAAAGACTTAGACTTATTTCTTCAATTTTCATTAACAGCATTAAGTCTTCACTAGCAGTATTAATCTTGAGCCAGCAGTATTAACTTGTAGAAGCTTTAGAATCCCAACAATCCTCCCCTAAACTTGTGATTTACTCTCAAATCCCAAGTTTCTTCTGGATTAGATCTTCTTCTATGGCTGAGGATTCTTTCAAACACTTTACTGCTTCTCTTCAATCTGTGATCTTGTAAACTTGATTAGCTCAAATGCATGTGCTTTTTCTTTAGCTTCAGAGCTTCAAGTTTATCATCTTCTCCAGTATTTCCTTTTTGAGTGGGTACTTTTTCTCAACAAGCATGTTGATCTCCATAGGAGTATCAGTCAAAAACACTGAATGAACTCCTGAGTTTTCATATAATTTCCATCTTAGTACCTTCCAACTCTCTTGGTTCTTCCATATCTCATCTTGCTCATCTGGATCAAACATCATCCTTAATTCCCCAAAAGATAATTCTTTTTCCTTTCTAAGAATGATCTTCAAATTCTTTCTTGAACCATTTGTATAAAACCTTCAGGGTCTTCTCTATAAGTGCTTCTGAATAATGGACTTATTGTACCTTATGAAAGCTTACAGTTCCATCTGCTCTTGTTAACTTGTATGCTTCCATATCTTTCATTTCCATTCGACCATGTAGCTGATACTCCCAATTAACTATAGGGTATCTGACAGAGAGAAATTCTGGAGTCACAGATTCTTCTTCATCTTTAAGAACTGATAACCACATTCTTAAATCTTCTTTTTCTTGTTCAAAGTCATCAGATTCTTTTTCTTTCTTCTGTCTCTTTGAGCTGTCTTCAACTTGTTTGTCACTTGCTCTTCTTCTTGCAAGTGTTTTTCTTCTTGTTCCAACTGTTTCTTTTCATTATTTAATGGGTCAGGTTTTACATCTTCTTTTTCAACCTTCTCTTCTTCCACTGTCTTTGAAGTTTCTCTTTTACTTGGTTTAGAAGACCCTTTTTCAACTTCAGACCCTATAGGAATAAAAGTATTGACATGATCCCATACCCTTTCAAAAATTGGTCTGATGTCATTATAGCTCATTCTCTTGAAGTAGCTTTCCTTGTAACCTCCTTGATTCTTCAAGTATGTTATCATATTCCTTCTTGCTTGAGCTATTGACACAGGTTTATTCTTCAAAGCATGATATCTTAGTACACTTGGATCATTCCAGTCAATTCCTTTAGATTGAGTCTTCTGTAGGAACATCGTGTCTTCATCCAGTTGTTTTTTGTAATTCCCAAGCTGCTTCCAGATCTAGTCTTTTTTTTGTCTTTTTTTTTTTCTTTTATTTGCTTCGTCTTCTTTTGCAAAGCTCTTGCTTCCTGTTCTGCATTAAATCTGGCTCTTTCTTCTTCTTCCATCTTCCTAGCTAACTCCTCATCCATACTCAACTGCACTTGAGTTCCTTTCTTAACCTTCTTTGGAGTAGCAGGTTCTTTCATTATAGCCTTTCCTTTATCTTTGGCACTCCTTCTTGTATACACATGAGCTTCAGCAGTACTAACCTTTGTAACTTTTGGAGGACTAGCAGTACTAATCTCCATCTCACCTTTCTCACCACTTTTATGTTCTTTAATAATTTCAGTGGGAGTCTCTTTTTGTACAATTACTTCAGTTTCATCATTGGGCTTCTCATGAACTTCCTCTTCTTGTGGAATCCAAGAAATACCTTCATCTTGTACTAGATAAATTGTTGGATCTTCAACAATTTAAGAAATCTTCCTCCCCTGTTTGGAAGAATCCTCTGCAATCTCTTCATCGTCAGAAAGAACAATCTTTGCCTTTCTCCTTGCCTTGCCAGACTTCAGCTTGTACTCCAGTTTCTTTACTCTAAGTACTAACTTGGTGAGAGCAGTACTATAAGTCTTCTTTATCTGCTGCAAGTCCTTCTTCAATCCATCAATCCTGTCATTCAATTTGTTAACCAAAACCGTCAAATCATGTTATTTGCATGTACCCTCTAGCAATTTCATATGGGTAAACAACATGGAGAGGTGAACTTGGGCAAAGAAGCAGTTCCTCGCCTCTTGGGTGGTTGAATTAGTTATGGTGAAAGGGGATGTTGAGTGGGGGTTGGTGGAGATTATGATGTGAAGATGTGATCACTTGAGGGTGTTTGTTGTGCTCTTTCATCATGTGCTTTTTACAACTTACTCTCAAAACAATGGTGTATGTACCCCTGAATACCTCTTAGGGTCTTTCCTCATATTTTACTTGTTAGAGTAGGAGTGTGGATGGTTCTAGTATGAGGCAAGAGTGACCTTTGTTGTTTTGTAAAGGAAGATGTTGAATAAAACCTAGGATACATTAAGAATTTGTGTGGGCTATATATAGTTCTTAACCATAGCTTCAAGATGAATTTGAAAAAGTTAAAACCTACTCCACTCCCCCAGGCCTTGTAGCTAGAAGATGATTGCTGTACGCAATGATGCTACTAAAATTGATCCCATGTTGTCTTTTGGAAGCTCAGACAAGGTAGGAATTGTGTGGATACAAGGAACTTCCACTGGGGATGAAAATGCCCTTTAAAGAATGTAAGGCTTTCCAGAATTAAGTCACCTACCCATTGAGCTAATTGCTCAAATATTTCTTCATTGGAGAGTGAAGAAATGACTTCTGCATCTTCTAACTTTAAATGTCTTCTCAAAGAAGCTTCAGTTATGAACTGTTCATGTCCATCAATAGTTGCAGAAATAGCTTGAAGTCCTTCCTCAGTAGTGCTCAAAACAGCAGTTTCCCAAAATTGTTCAATAAGGGACACAAAAATAATGGGATTTTCAGTAAGGGCATAGTAGATATGGCTTGAATTAAGAAAATCTATGATTTCATCAAAACCTTCACTGCTTTCATATTTAACCAAATATGCGACCATATTATGCTTGTCGCAAAATTCCAACTGTGCCATTTGATAAATGAGAAGATGAGTAAAGATGTGGGATTAGTTCGTTTGATAAAGTGTAATGGTCTAGTAAAGTGAATTGAAGTATGAATGAGGTTTAAAAGAGTATGTTTTCACCGATTGTAAAAGAGTTGTACTTATCTTGAAGAAATCGTTTAATGATATAGATAAATCAAAAAGTCTCCAATTAGTCAAACCCTATAAGCTATAGATGTGGCGGAAATATCTCAACGGCTCTTTGATTGAGGAAAATCTGTTAGGACTCAAACAGTACTAACGATCACCTAGCAGTACTAAGTTTGGTCTAGCAGTACTAATGCTAAGCCTAACAGTACTAACTTCATCCAGCAGTAGTAATACTTGCCTAGCAGTATTAACTTAACACTGACAGTACTAAGTGTTTATACCAGAATATTACTCAAACTTGATCATTATAGATATGCCACACCAATGAGGACTCCTCTATATACTCTCTTTCTGTTTTTAAACTCACAAAATATCTCTCAATTCTTTTTCTCACCAAACACTCATTTCTGTTTTTCACACACAACTCTCTTTCTGTTTTTAAACTCACCAAATCTCTCTATTCTTTCCATAATCGTCTGCTTCTTACATTGCCAAGATATCAGTCTTCTACCAAGAAATTTACAACCACCTGTTGTTGATTTCATGTCAAGGCTGGCGCCTCCATAATCACTGTCTGAGAAAGTTTCTAGTTCAAAAGGAGAATCCCTAGGATACCATAACCCTAGTTTGGGTTGATGTTTGAGGTACCTAAAAATCCTTTTTACTGCATTTAAGTGTAAAGCTTTTAGAGTGACTTGAAACCTAGCATAGGCACAGACATCAAACATGATGTCTGGCCTTGATGCAGTCAAATACATCAGGCTAATATACTATACTAGCCTTGACAGAGAAAAGGTAAAACTTAAGTTCATCTACAAAATAGACATCATCAAAGTCTAAATTAGCAGTTCTGATTTTACGTTTACCCGTTATTTTACCTCTTTTGGGATCACTTCCAAAAGCCACAAAGCCTCCATTGTAATCTTTATAGTCTGAAAGATAAGCTTTGTTGCCAATCATATAGCTAGAGCAACCATTATCCACCACTGCATGATCTTGTAGAATGCTTTCTGGATTGCCCTGCACAATAAGTAAGAGAAATTAGTATCTCTTAGGGACCCAAGTCATCACAGACTTGGATATCCCTTTTGGGTCAACATACTCAAACTTTTTAAGTATAAAAGATCCTTTTTCTTTGGACTCATGATCCATGTAATTTCCCTTGGGCCTCCAAACCCACATTGACTTCTTAAGGTCATTATCCATCTTACCCTTACCAGTATTAACTATTGCTCTTGTCCTAGCAGTAGTCATATTTTTAATCCTAGAAGTTTTAACATCTTGTTTTAAGTTTTTGTGTTTAAAAGCTGGTTTTGTATAGTAAGACCTCCTGATTGGTGAATATGAGGCTCTTGGTCTTACATTGTCCATTCTTAGGTAAATTGGTCTAATAGCACTACCAATTTGTGCTATTTTTGGGGCAGATTGCCTAGCAGTACTAACAGACCTAGCAGTACTAATAGGCCTAGCAGTACTAACAGTATGTACTGCTCTTTTCCCATTTGGCCTTATAGGATTAACCAAACCTGTCCTGGTTAGTACTCCTGATGGGACAAAAGTCCTTCTTGCTTGAGGGTATTTCAAATTATTTGAAAATTTTTGTTGATTAACCCTTTTAGCATTATCCTATACTGGTTTGATCACCCTTTGACCAGTATTGCCCACAGTTTTCAGCTTTGGTTCTAGACTCTTTTTGTGATAAAAATCACAATCTTTGATCAAATGGTCAGTACTTTTACAGACAAAGCAAGCTTTTATTTTCTTAAATCCAATCCCTTCTTTTTGAGAAATTTGACCAATTTTATCAACTCGATTTCTAACTGTTTGAGTCTCATTAGTCTTAACAGGACTAACTGTTTTTACAGCAGACACATCATCCTCATCATCTGAGTTCCAATCCTCAATGATGACTTTTTCTCTGTTAATATTTGGTTTAGACACAACTGATTCATAGACTGACTTAGGTTTTTCAATGTTTACTTCATTTGTTTTACCTACAGTCTCACTAGTTTTAGATTTACTAGTATCAGTATTAAGCTCAGTTGTTTTTGACTCAATGATTTTCTTTCTAATGGCATATTCATCTAAACCTGCAAATGATATGTCAGCTCTTGGGGTTAGGAAGTTCCCTGTTATAGGAGGGGGAACAACATGATCCCCATCTTCTTTGGAGAACCTATCATTTGCTGATGTGATCTCTTCATCACTTGATCTGACCTCAAAAATACTCAAACTAATCTCACTATCAGTTTCAGATTTATTACTCATTTCATCCAATTGTGTGCCATATCCTAAACCATTTTTATCTTTAGCACTCATTTGACTGTTGAGTAATTTATTAAGACCCTTTGATGATTCTTCCCATTTTTCTATCTTAACTTTCAACTCATCTCTTTCCTTAACAACTTTTTCTAGTTCCATTTTAAGGTTGTTGATTTTTATTTCTCTGCACTTAAGCTCATAGTTTTGAAACTCATATTTTTCACCCCAAGCCAGTTCATTCTTTTCATGTCCAAGAATTCTAGATTCTAGAGATTCTAAGGCTAACTCATAACCCTGAATTTCTAGTCTGGCTCTGCTATGTTTTTCTCTTTCACTATCAAAGTTCTTTTGAAGAGTTTTAAAAG
This sequence comes from Tanacetum coccineum, assembly GCA_026074375.1. Classification (NCBI taxonomy): domain Eukaryota; kingdom Viridiplantae; phylum Streptophyta; class Magnoliopsida; order Asterales; family Asteraceae; genus Tanacetum; species Tanacetum coccineum. The sequence continues at coordinate 10,249 of BQNB010028695.1, forward strand.
ATTCAAGACATTGTTTAGAACAGTTTTGTACCTCATTGTCAGAAGAACTTGATGAGCTTGAGGAGGAGATGGCCATCAAAGCATAATTAACTGGTTCATCAAAATCATTGCTCCAGTCATAGCCTCCTAGACCATCTTGAGCCACCAGTGCTTGTGATGATGGTTCATTTGTTGTTGCATTCCTCCTGCCATTATCACCATAAGATCTTTTCCCTTGGTTCCTTCCTGATTTGCATTCCTTAGCAAAGTGCCCTTTCCTGTGACAGTTGTAGCACTCAACTTTTGACTTATCAAGAGAAACAGGTCATTTTTCTTTGAAGTCTATGTTCCTTCCTGTCCTCTGATGAACTTTTTTTTCTTTTTTTTTTTTTTTTTTTTTCTTCTTTTTTTCTTTTTATTTTTTTTTTTTTTTTTTTTTATTTTTTTAATTTACTAGACAGTCACATAGCACTGCCCATGAGATCCAATTCTTCCAAGTCATCTTCATCAATCTGCTGAAAATCTTCATTTTCAAGTTGAGGACTGGTTGTTGGTTGTGCAAAGAAAGAGCATGCTGCATCATGAGCACATAGGGTAGATGGAACTTGACTAATTCCACCAGCAGTACTAACCCCAAAATCTCCACTGGCAGTACTAACTTCATTAGTACTGCTAGTGTTCTCAGAGGAAAGAAATGCCAAGTTCTGAGAAGTAGAAGTGGAACTTGAAGACCTTTTCATCTCATCTTCGTAGACCCTAAGGTTGTTGTAGAGGTCATCAATATCAATCTCATCAATGTCTGGCTTATTTCTCATGATTAAAGCAATTTGATTCCATGAAGGAGGAAGACTTCTTAGGAACTTCTGGTTGATATCTTCCTTTGATATTGGAGCACCATGAACCTCCAATTGACTTATGAGTTTTTGGAACCTATCATAAGCCTTGTCCAGACTTTCATTTGATGCAGTAGAAAAATTTTCAAACTGATGTTTTAGAACATTTTTCTGCATCTTCTTGGATTCTTCATTACCTCCAAACCTTGATTTGATTGCTTCCCAGAGTGATTTAGCATCTGCAACATTGTGAAACTTGAGGAGGTATTCATCAGGTATTGCTAAAAGCAAGATGCTCTTAACTCTTTCCTGATTCCTTTTAGCAGCCAGTTGTTTAGCAGTCTTAGGAACAAGAGGAGCAGATGTTTCTCTGGCTGGTGCAGGCTCTTCTTCTAGATCTCCATTGACAATAACATCCCATAGGTTATGGTCTGTGTGACAGATATATTGTCGCATTCTCTTGCTCCAAATATCATATTCTCCCTTCCTGATGATAGGGATTTTCATTGCTGTGATAGTGGGTGGAGGAATGTCTTGTTCTGCCATCTTATAATTGAGTTCTTCTTATTCAGAGTTTCCACACAAGATTTGATACCACTTGTTGGATCGTTTTACTGAATAGATCTTACCCTTCAGCTTGCAAAGAGTTTGTTCCCTTAGATAATTCTAAAGCAACAACAATGAAACACTGAGTAAACACTATTGATTATGCGGAATCTAATCAATAATGCTAAGAAGAACAATATTGTATATCACAAAAGAACTTTTATATTAAATCTTGAATCTGCCTAGGTTACAGATTACAAAGACGATGATTACTATTCGATCTCTATGATCTGTGTAGAAATATATCTACTAACTATGCCTAGGGTTCCTTTTATAGACTAAGGAAACCCTAATGGGCTTTACAAAATGCGTATAAAGATCATGCATATCCTTTCCTAAGATATCTCATGCATATCTCATAAACGGTACTAACTACTTTATACTAACGGTACTAACTATCTGATCAGTACTAACTATTTTGTACTATTAGTACAAATTACAAATAGCGGTACTAAGTAATATAACTAACGGTACTAAGTCAGAAATGCATAATTCCCAATAACTACCGATCTAAGTTCTAGATCATGAGTGGTGTAGTTCTTCTCATGAATTTTTAGTTTTCGAGAAGCATAGGCAATCAGCTTCTCTCTCTACATCAATGCAACACCTAAACCCTTGTGTAAAGAATTACAATAGACCACAAAATCTTCGCTTCCTTAAGGTAAAGCCAGAATTGGTGCACTGCACAACTTCTGCTTTATTAATTGAAAAGCGTTTTCTTCCTTTTCACCCCAGTCAAACTTGATCCCTTTCTAAGTAAGCTTCGTTATTGATTTAGCAATCTTCGAAAATCCCTCAATAAACTTTCGATAGTAACCAGCAAGACCTAAAATTTGGTGGATCTCCATCTAGTTTCTTGATTTCACCCTATGGACAATACTTGTTCGTCATCTTCTTCTTGAGTACTTCCCAAGTCATTGCATATGCATCAGGACCTAAGGTTCTTATCTGGCCATTCCACCAAGTCAAAGCACACCTAACAGAGTGCAGGTGGCAAACTTAACCTGATTTTCAATAGCACAACCACTGATATTGAAGACGGACTCCATCTTTTCAATCCACCTGGTTAAACCGACAATGCCTTTAGTCCCTTTGAAGTTCAAAGGTTGACATTTCATGAAGTTAGCGTAGAAACAAGGGCGTGCAGTTTGCACATTCCTTCGGTTATCCCCGTCTGAACTGTGGCTTCAGTCTCCATTAATGGAGTTTCGCTGAATAGCTTGATCAATCATAGCTTGCACGGATTCTGGAGTCATGTTGTTTGGGTTGGTATTGTTAGGAGGGGTATTCGGTCCTTGTCTTGTCACAGGTGCCATGATTCATCTACAAGAGACAAAACGTGAGGTCATAATGATGACAAGATATACAATAATTTACAGATGAGACAACAACACAAGAGAGGTATATAGTACAACTTAACACATCTATTTCATTCGTAACTTGGAAAATTTTACATGAAATAGTTTTTGGTACACAAAATACAATACAAAAGATCTAAGGCTATGCTAGCGGGGGGACCCCTAATACTCAACATGCCTGAACAACAGCCTAACAAAATAAATGACGTATGTCACACCCCCAAACGGGGCCTAAACGGAATACGTGTCCGAGGGCGTGACGTCATAACAATCCGATCACAAAGCAATACAGAACGACCACTAATCATGGGCGTTTGAAAAAGTTTACTCGTTGCATAAAACAAAATAGATTTAAGTTTTACAGCCCAAAATAAATAAGTTAAAAAAAGGTAGCGGAAGCATAACAAAGTTTTAATAAAGACAACGAGTAAATAATAGATAAGTCTTGAAATTGGCGAAGTCACATAGCACATAGACTCCACATAGCATCAAGAATCATTCCAAGCTAAGCACCTGAGAAAACATGTTTAAAACGTCAACATAATGTTGGTGAATTCATAGGTTTAAGTTTGTACAAGAGTGGACACAAGATTTCAAAACGTATGTGGCTACTATAACGAATACAGCATCACATAAAAATATTTTATTGTTGCCACTAAGCTCATGCACACCGAAGCTAATAAGTCAACAGGGCATGTTACATCTGTTGCAAAGTATTCCTGCCCTAGCTGGTGTACCCAAACCAATGACCACAAAAGAATTACTCGACATGACATATATCCGTTAGTTCATCGACGACAGAAAACAAGTAAAGTGCATGCTTACCCGGATAGGGATAATTAGTCCCAATAGATCTATCTATTCACTCGCGCTCCCTCAACCGGTCCTCCGGTCGAGAAACTAACAGTTCATGATAAGTTGGGCAGTAGTAGGTTTGTAAGCTACTTAGGCAACACATAAACAAGTAAGACTCACGTAAAGCACTTGTGTCCAAATTTAAAAGCAAACAATGTTTCTCACCCCAATAGTATAAAGCGTTTGTAAATCAGTAAAAGTATGGGGCTATGAACTCACCTTAGCAGGGTAAGCGATAATCACAACAGATGATGAAGATATAAAGAGGTCTAGCCGCGACCTAGAGTAAGTACGGGTATGACTTAGCATTTATCAAAGAAACAAGTAAAGCATCCATGTTCATCATTTAAAGCATCCGAATGTGTTTGCGTTTTAGAAATAAAAGACTTTGATACTTTACCACGTTTTAGTTAAATCCCGACACTTGTGAAAAATTACTATTTTTAGAAACTTTCCTTTTTAGGAAACTTTTTAGTTTCAAAACGTTAATAGCGTCCCCTATTTTCTTAGTTTTCCATATTTTATAAATTGCTTAAATAATTCTAAGCCGCCTACTCCTTATGTCTAAATCGCCTAAAATGTCCGTTTCGTACCATTTTTAATAATCTCACCTTTCTTTAAGTTCGGCATTTCAAAGGACCTTTCATAACATTTCTAGTTGTCCCAACTAACTACCTAGCATTTCTATATGTTTCGCTAGCATTTAAAACGCCCAAAATCGTCCGAAAGTGCTCGTAACCCTCTTTTAATTTTCCCAACAGCCCACTTTATTTAATGTTTTCCTCAAAAACCTATTTTTCCGATTCATGGTAAAAATGTCTCTCATTATTGACTTTTAGGCTTAGCGATTGCCAACGTTATAGTAAAATCTCATTTCGGACAACTTTCGTGTTTTATACTTTGGCCGATTCGGACCCGAAGGGCTCCGAATCGCCCGTTTTAGCTGCTGATCTGATCGTTGCATTTTCCCATTTCGCCGAAAAATGTTTCAAGTTTCGTTTGGTCACAACTTGGCCGTTTTAAGTCCGATTTTAAAGTGCGATATATGAAAAATTATCTATTTGAAACGAGCTCTTCGAAAACTACTTTTACAACTAATGAAAACATTTTTAAGTCGCTTGAACCCTCAAAACAAAATCGGGACAGCAACTATAGTTTGCCGAAAAGTGACCAAAAATCAACCCAAATCGCATATTAGTGCCTAGTCTAGTTCAACCTTCATTTACCAACAAATCCACACAAACTAACATAAACCAACCTAACTTATTGTTGCAACTCTCATCCACTCTCAATCTCACCAAGAACATATTATAAACATAACATAAACTTTTGTCATAAAACATTCCAACTTTATGTAACATGGATCAAAAATAGATTGTGTTTCTTTTGTAATAACAATCACAAACACTGGATCTTTTAATGTAACAATAGATTACACAAGATATTTATAACAACATCAAAATAATACAAGATGGGTCAAGAAATACTCACAAGAAAGCAAGCAAAAGATGAACACACAAGATCTTGCAAAACCCACTTATAAACTTGAAACCCTAGTTTTTATGATTCTTGAAAACTCTTGAAAAACAACCAAACAACACTTGGATCTACCTTAGATATAACTAGGAATGAGTTTAGAATACTTGGATCTTGAAGAAAATCAAAAGATATGGATGTGTTGGTGGGTGGGTTGTGTGCCGTGGGTATGGGAGGAGGGGGAAGAGAGTTGTGTGCTTTTGTTTGAGACTTGAAAATGAAATGAACCCTAGATGCAAGTATATGATGGTATATATAGGCTCAAGCACTTGTGGTTTAGGGTTAAAGTGACCACATGGGACTCAAACACACCAAGGGTGTGTGTGCCCATAGTTTCGGCCGAACCTAGGTCACAAGGACCATTGTGGTTCAATTGTCTAGCCTAGGTTCATTATACTTGGTTAGATATTTGAATTTCAAGTCAAATGGTTAGTCAAAGTGGTAAGCAACATGTGAAGTGTAAGATATGGCATGCATGCAAGTTTACTAGGCAACAAGATGTCATTTTCTCATTTAACAAGCACACATGGGTGAGGCTTTCAAAATAAGATGCCATTTCTTTAATTTTTAAGTCCAAGTATACTTGTTGTTGGTGTTTAGGCGCCACATTTTGGCTAGAGAAAAAAGGTGAACGAAATTTTTAGTAGTATGACACTAAAATTACGATAACTTGGGTTTACACGAAAAGATTTCGAGTTTCCGGGGTTCCGTTTGATCATAAACGCGAAAAACGCAATTTAAAGAATAAAACTTTAAAATTAATATCGGACGTGATTAAAAATCACGAAACACTCAGGAAAGCTTATATAACACATATAATGCTTAAAATAATTTATAACCGATGCCGGAACGCGTCCGGTGACGTTTCTCAGATTTTTACGCAGTCTAATTCCTCGGTAAATTGTCAAATTTAAACGTAACGACTAAAATTTAAAGTAGATGACCGGAGTGAGTCGGAATACTAACCGGGAATTTACGGGGTGTGACATCCTTTCCCCGTTAAAAGAGCTTTGTCCTCAAAGCTTAGGTCATAGCTTGAGTTGCGGATACAGGATTAGCGAACAGATGAGGGTACTTCTTCTGCATTTGGTCTTCGCGTTCCCAGGTATACTCGGGACCTCTTTTAGAATTCCAACGGACCTTCACAATTGGAATGCGACTTTGCTTCAAACGCTTGACTTCGCGGTCCATAATCTCAACTGGTTCTTCAATGAAATGGAGTTTTTCATCAATGTGGATTTCGTCCAATGGAATCGCGAGCGGTTCATCGGATAAGCACTTCTTAAGGTTCGAGACGTGAAAGGTACTATGAACACGGCTCAGTTTCTCCGGTAATTCTAGCCGATATGCAACCGTTCCTACCTTGGCGAGAATTTTAAAAGGTCCAATATAACGAGGGTTCAGCTTTCCCCGTTTGCCGAAACGTATTACACCTTTCCAGGGCGATACTTTCAACATAACTCTATCCCCAACCTGAAACTCTAATGGCTTACGTCTCTTATCAGCATAGCACTTTTGTCGATCTCGTGAAGCTTGCAGACGATGCTTGATTTGTATAATCTTCTCTGTTGTCTCACGAACAATTTCTGGTCCAGTAAGCTGAGCGTCTCCCACCTCAGCCCAACAGACAGGTGACCGGCATTTGCGACCATACAATGCCTCAAAAGGTGCAGCCTTAATACTTGTATGATAGCTGTTGTTGTAGGAGAATTCTATTAAGGGTAAATGTCTGTCCCATCCCTTCCCGAAGTCCATCACACACGCTCGGAGCATGTCTTCCAATGTTTGGATAGTCCTCTCACTTTGACCATCTGTTTCGGGGTGATATGCTGTACTCATATCTAATTGCGTTCCAAAAGCTTCTTGAAGAGATTGCCAGAATTGGGACACGAACCTACCATCACGATCAGAGATGATCGAAACAGGCACTCCATGTCTCGACACCACTTCTTTCAAGTATTGCCTGGTTAGTTTACCTTTGAGTCATTCTCCTTTGCTTGGCGAAAAATGAGCAGACTTAGTGAGTCGATCGACTATAACCCAAATCATATCTTGTCCGCTTGCCGTTTTTGGTAGCTTTGTCACGAAGTCCATTGTTATGTTTTCCCATTTCCATTCAGGGATTTTTGGTTGTACTAACAGACCGGATGGTTTTTGGTATTCTGCTTTAACCTTTGCGCAAGTCATGCATTTACTTACATATGTGGCAATTTCTGCTTTCATGTTGGGCCACCAGTAAAGCTTTTTCAAATCTTGGTACATCTTGTCCGATCCAGGGTGGATCGAATACTTTGACTTATGCGACTCATGCATATCAAAGCTCTCAGTCACCAAAACATGGTAATCCAACTTCTATTCTTCAAACAAATTGTTCCATCTGCACGTGGCACCAACTTCTTAATCATGACAAGCATATCTTCTGGCTCCGTAATTCTCTTCTTTTCTCGCCTCAACCTGAGCATTCAAGATCCGCGTAGGGAGATTCAAACCGATTGTCATAACCCAATGCTCGAACTCGTAGTGGCTTAGGTCTATTCTTTCGACTCAACGCATCAGCCACCACATTCGCCTTTCCCGGGTGGTAACGTAACTCGCAGTCGTAGTCACTTAACAGTTCTAACCACCTACGTTGTCTCATGTTCAACTCTTTCTGATCAAGAATATGTTGCAAACTCTTTGATAGTGTACACAAAAGCACTTTGTGCCGAAAGTATTGTTCTCCACATCTTGAGAGCGAACACCACAGCTCCCAATTCCAAATCGTGTGTAGTGTAGTTCTTCTCATGGATTTTGAGCTGGCGGGAAGCATAAGCTATAACTTTCTCTTTCTGCATCAACACTGCCTAATCCCTTATGAGAAGCATCGAATATACTTGAGTTTTCCACTTACCTTCCAGGCTATGCCAAAATCGGGTGCACTACACAACTTTTGTTTCAATGTTTGGAAAGCAGTTTCCTCCTTTTCACCCCAATTAAACTTTACACTTTTCTGAGTCAGCTTCGTCATAGGCTTGGAAATCTTGGAGAAACCTTCGATTAAATCGTCGGTGTAACGGCGAGACCTAGAAATTGCGAATTTCGTTGGGTTTAGGGTGATTCCCAATCCTTGATGACTCAATCTTCGCTGGATCATACGTAATGCTTTGCTATCATTCACGTGGCCAGGGAAATTGCAACCGCGATAGCCAAAAGTCACAACTTTGAAAAATTGGCGTATAATTCTTCCTTCTTGAGCATACTCAAAATTTTGTCTAAAGATGTAATCTGTTCTTCCTTGGTCTTAGAGTAGATCAAGATGTCATCGATGAACACGATCACAAATTTATCTAGGTATGGTCTACATACCCGGTTCATCAAATCCATGAACACTGCCGGCGCGTTAGTCAACCCGAAGGGCATCACTTGGAACTCGTAATGACCATAGCGAGTTCTAAATGCCGTCTTTGGAATATCCTCATCACGAACTCTGAGCTGGTGGTAGCCAGACCTCAAGTCGATCTTTGAGTACACGCTTGATCCTTGCAACTGATCAAACAAGTCGTCGATTCTTGGAAGTGGGTATCGATTCTTCACAGTAAGCTTGTTAAGTTCACGATAATCGATACACATTCGGAAAGAGCCGTCCTTCTTTTTGACAAACAAAACCGGAGCTCCCCATGGTGAGGAACTTGGCCTTATAAATCCCTTGTCAGAAAGTTCTTGTAGTTGAGTAGACAGTTCTTCCATCTCCGACGGTGCTAACCTATACGGGGCTCGAGCTACAGGTGCAGCACCTGGGACCAAGTCAATTTGGAATTCGACCTGTCGGGTGGGTGGTAGTCCAGGTAAGTCTTCTGGAAAAACTTCTGGAAAGTCCCGTACAGTCGGCACGTCTTCAAGTTGCTTCTCCTTCGACTTGTCTTTGTCTTCCTTCACCGTAATCTGTGCCAGAAATAGTGGACAGCCTTTCTCCATATACTTCTGGACTTTTTCACAAGATATAATGCTCAACTTCGATTTCTTCTCCTTGTCACCTTTGTCTCCTTGAACGATCAGAATTTCATTTCCATAAGGAATACGCACTATCTTCTCGTCACAGACAATCACTGCATGATTCTTTGCTAACCAATCCATGCCGATGATAACGTCGAAACTACCCAACTCTATTGGCATCAGGTCGATATTAAATGGATGTCCTAACAATCCTAATGTACAGCCTCTAAGCACAATGTTGGTTTCTGAAGTTTTTCCGTCAGCTAGCTCAACAGCGTAACTAACGTCTAAGGCAGAGGGAATGATATCTAGCAATGCACTAAAAGTATTTGATACGAAACTTCTATCGACACCCGAATCAAATAACATATAAGCATGATGATCGTTTAGAAGGAACGTACCCGTGACAGTGTTGGAACCCGAGTTTGCGTCACCTCCCCTAGGACATATGCCTTGCCTCTTGCATCAGGAACTCTTGCTTTGCTCCCACGGTTTTGGTTCTTGACCTTGGGACAATCCTTCCGGTAATGTCCTTGTGCACCACACTCAAAACACGTAATAACTCCCTGATTCGGCCTTGGAGTTCCTTGAGTAGGTACAGTCACAACAGATCTGCAATCCCTGGCCAAATGTCTAACCTTTCTTACAGTTATGACACTTAGCAGTACACTGTCCTTCGTGGTGTAGCTTACACTTATTGCAGAACGGAAGTGTTCCTTGATAACCATTCTTCTCATTGTTACCAGCCATATAGGATCTAGCAACATTCTGACCTTCAGTATTCTGTTGTTTGTGGGGTGGTTGTTACCCACGGTTGTTTCTATGGTTGTTGTTCATTCTCCTCTTGTTCTCTGCGTTTCTTACATCATATCCCTTCAACTTTTGATCCATCAAGTTGTTGGTAATTCGAACAGCATCTTGCAGTCTTGTGGGTTCTGTAGCAATTACATTTCCTTGGATATTATCAGGAAGACCTCCAATGAATTTCTCCACCCGATCTTCCTCCCCGGGGACCATTTTGGTACACATCATGGTAAGTTCTTGGAACCTTTGAGTGTAAGTAGCCATGTCATTGTTCTTCACCGAAAAATTTCATAACTCGGTTTCCATCTTTTGGATCTCATTTCTCGGGCAGTGCACTTCAGTCATCAGCTTCAACAGCCCTCTTCATGATAAATCATATGCAGCATCAGTTCTGATGGTTCTCTTGTGCGAATTCCACCAAGTTAATGCACTGTCGAGTAAAGTACATGTAGCATACTTCACCTGATATCTCTCCGGACAGTTGTTGATGTGAAATACAGTTTCTATCTTTTTACTCCATCTTATCAAACCAACCACACCTTCTGTTCCTTTAAAACCCAGTGGTTGACATTTCATGAAATCTTGGTAAGTACATTCACGAGCAACATGCCTATCGCCTCTTCCATTCACATTACGGTTCTCATTACCGTCACCGTTGTCGCCTCCATTGTTTCCATTTCCAGTACCATTTCCATTACCATTTCCATTACCATTTCCATTACCATTTCCATTACCATCTCCATTACCATCTCCTCCATTGTCATTCCCATTCCCGAGTTCAAGATCTCGGTTAACTCGACGAGCCTCTAGAGCTGCGTCCACACGTTGGTTGATCATTTCTTCAATTGCGGCAGGGGTCATACCGGAACGAGTGTTAGTCATTGTTCTACATCACAAGACACAACCCATGGTGAGATTTTGAAATGAATACACGATTATTAGATAACGATAATTTAATACATGCTATGAAATAAAATATAATTACAACACGATTGCCAGAACGAATAAATAACAATATAGATAAATAAGCGAGAGAATCAAAACAAGCTTTTCATTTCATGAATAAAAGCATAATTCGGTTACAACCAAAATCCAAAATAGGTACATGATCCACAATTATTTCTACTGCTAACATCTAGACCTAACCATCAGTCTAGTGTCCTACATGATCATGGTACAACTAGTCTAAGGGCGAAAACCCAAATGTCTCTCAACATATGACTCCAACCTCCTAAGTCTCCCCCGAGTATCATCATGATCCCTACGAACCTGACAAAACTCCTCCTGTGAAAGAGACATATGAAGACGAAGACTGTTCACACGATCCCTCTTGATATCCAACATAGCACGAACCTTGAGGTTCTCCAACCTCAAGTTGTCAATCCTCTCGATCATACTAACTCTCTGTCCCCTAGCCATCAGCTGATCAACCTCCAACCATCTCTGAACAGTCTCAATCCCGACAATCCTATCAATATGAACCTCAGACATGTGATGGTAAAAGTTACGCACGACATCATTTAAGTCAATCGGCATATCCTCGAATGACCTAACAATGCCATCCCTAGTACCAGACGAATCAAAAGAATCCTCTCCAGCTGACTCTATAATCTCCTCCTCAACTATCGGTGCCGACATCGGGTCGATACCTACCTCAACCGTGTCTCCAGCACTGGTGTCAGCCTCATACTCCTCTGTGTCATTCCTGACATCCCTAGGGTCAATCTCAACATGATCTCTAACATCATCCCCATCACCAATACCCAACTCCATATCAACCTTAGTCTCTATAGGATCAATCTCGGTATCCTCCTCTATGCTAGCCTTAGACGAATATAAATCTCTGAACCCCTTATGAGGTGGTAAGAGATCAGTACGGGTAGGAGCTGATGATCTCATAACTGGCGTAGATGATGGTACAGAATCAACCGAGTATCTACATCTCTTGCGAGATGGTCCAGTAGAATGTGAAGATGAATGCAGCGATCTCTCTGATGAATCTCCTAATGATGACTCTGATGTAGTCGGTGGATACAAAGTAGATAATGGAGCAGCACACCAATGACGAAATGCCTCACTACGTTGTGGTGCTCTCCTCAGAGGGTAACCCAATCTCGGTGATGCAACTCTAGTCGAAGATCCAGAATGAGCCTGATCTGGTGCATCCAAACCTGAAGAATGAACTGGCGAAGAATCCGAAGATGAACTAGAAGAAGATGGGCGGTGGTCTGAAGAACAAGGTGATACACGCCTCCATGCTAATCTGCGAATCATCCCCATCACCAATACCCAACTCTATATCAACCTCAGTCTCTATAGGATCAATCTCGGTATCCTCCTCTATGCTAGCCTCAGACGAATATGAATCTCTGAACCTCTTACGAGGTGGTAAGAGATCAGCACGGGTAGGAGCTAATGATCCCCATAACTGGCGTAGATGATGGTATAGAATCAATCGGGGATCTACATCTCTTGCGAGATGGTCTAGCAATATGTGAAGATGAATGCAGTGGTCTCTCTGATGAATCTCCTGATGATGACTCTGATGTAGTCGGTGGATACAAAGTAGATAATGGAGCAGCACACCAATGACGAAATGCCTCACTACGTCGTGGTGCTCTCCTCGGAGGGTAACCCAATCTAGGTGATACATCTCTAGTCGAAGATCCAGAATGAGCCTGATCTGGTGCATCCAAACCCGAAGAATGAACTGGCGAAGAATCCGAAGATGAACTAGAAGAAGATGGGTGGTGGTCTGAAGAACGAGGTGATGCATGCCTCCATGCTAATCTGCGAGCTGGTAAAGGTCTAACTCTCTTCCTAGTAGTCAACAACTTACGCGGCCCATTAAGATGGGTGTGGTAAGGTCGACCAAAAGGAATAGCCTCCCCGGGTCGGATAAGAATCGCTGACCGTCGACGAATCCCGGGCGGGGCAGTAACAGGAGCAATAGGAAACTCAGATGATGATGATGGACGTGATGCTACCTTGCTCCTCCAACGAGCAACAGTCATCACATACGGATCCTGAGAAGGTGGTCCATCAGAAGAATCAGGAGCCTCAGAAGAATCGGTGCATAAGAATGGTGAAATAGCTGGTAGCGGGGAAATGTGCTCTGATGAAGACATCTCATCTGGTGAATCAGAATCGGAATCCGAATAGGGAACCAAGCCACACAATCCAGTGGGTGAAGCGACAAGAGTCGTCTCAACCACAGGAGCGGCAGATGAAATAACAGGAGCAATAGTAGAAGTCTCTGGAGCAACCACAGAAGTAGAAGGAATAACAGTAGGAATATCACCAAAAAGAATAACCCAAGAGAGCGGTGATCCCACACTCTCATCTGAAGAATCAGAAGAAATAGCAATAGCTAAAGCTGCCATGATCTGCACAGCAAAAGTTTATATAAATCTCCTTTATATGAAACCATGCAAGGCATAAAGAAACGATGAAATGAATGGCAAGGTAAATATGGCAATATATAATAGTCTCAAGTATATATAGAAATCTTATATATATGTATAGCAAGGATAGACAACACGTAAGCACAGATAGAGGCACATAGGATCACATACTGGTTATAGACCAGACCTAGTATAACTACCTGGTTCTCTATAACCTTGGCTCTGATTATCAATCTGTCACACCCCCAGACGGGGCCTGGACGGAATACGTGTCCGAAGGCGTGACGTCATAACAATCCGAACACAAAGCAATAAAGAACGACCACTAATCATGGACGTTTGAAAAATAGTTGTACTCTTTGCATAAAGAAAATTAATTTAAGTTTTACAACCGGTCATAATAAGTTAAATATAGCAGAAGCATAACAAAGTTTGATAATGACAACGAGTATATAAATAGATAAGTCTTGAAATCAGTCCCATACACAAAACTCCATTTAGCATCAGAATCAAGCCAAAGCTAAGCACCTGAGAAAACATGTTTAAAACGTCAACATAATGTTGGTGAATTCATAGGTTTAAGTTAATACAAGAGTGGACCACAAGATTTCAAAACGCATGCGACTACTATAACAGATACAACATCACATAAAAAGTATTTACTGTTACGCTAAGCTCATGACACCGATGCTAATAAAGTAGGGCATATCATATCATGCCACATAGTATTCCTGCCCTTAACTGATGCTCAAGCCAAAGACACCACGAACTCAACATCGACATGACATAATATATGTTTGTTCTTCGTTAAGTGGAACCAAAGCAAACAGGGATAATTAGTCCCAATTGATCTATTTACGCATTCGCGCTCACTTAACCAAACCAATTGGCCATAGGTGACTAACGGTTCATGATAGTTCAGGCAATAGTGGTTTGTAGCAAAACTTAGGCAACACATAAACATGTAAAACTCACGTTAAGAACTTGTGTCCAATTTTAAAAGCAAACAATGTTTCTCACCCCAAAGTATAAAGCATTTGAAAATAGGTAAAACGTGGGGCTATGAACTCACCTTAAGCAAGTGGTGAATCGATAATCAACGAGGAAGAAATAAAGCCGAAAGGATCCCTACACGCGACCTAAATAAATAACGCGTCTTAGGTAAACGAAAGATAATCGAAACTTGTATGACACGCTTTCAAGAGAAAAGACATCCATATGTGTTTGTGCTTTAGTTTATTCAATAAAGTATGACTATATAAAATTATAAAGTTTTTCGTCGAGTCTTGGCATTTATCCAAATATTACTACTTTTAGAAAGTTTCTATTTAGGAAAAGTTTAGATTTCAAACTTAATAACGCCCCTATATTTTTTAAGTTTCCATATAATCAAATGCGTTAACTAACCATAATCTCTTAACTTCCAAGTCTGATCCGTTAATTTTTACCAAACTTACTATTTTTAGTAACTTTATCGCTTTTCTTAAAATACGTTAATGACGTCTTCAAATGATGCTAATCTATATATATATGTGTTACTATATGTTTCGCTAGTATTTAGAAAGTCCAAAAATGTCCGAAAGTATCCGAATACCCTTTTTACTATTCACATCAGAACACTATTCATTGGGTTTTGCCAAAAAATGTTTCAAGTTTCATTTGGCTATAACTTGGCCGTTTTAAGTTTGATTTTAAAGTACGATATGTGAAAAACTATCTACTCGAAACAAGCTCTTCAAAAACTACTTTTACACATAATGAAAACATTTTTAGGTCGCTCAAAACCTCAAAACAAATTTGGGACAACAAGCTCTTTTTGTCAAAACGCAACCAAAATCCACAAAAACTTTACAATAGTGCCTAGTCTAGCCTAATCTCCGTTCACAACTAATCCACAACAAAACCACACCTAAATCTAACCTAATCCCCTTCATTTCTATTATTGCAACCCACTTTTCAACTCATCTCACCATACTTATAAAACAACAAACATAATACTTCTATTTAATAAAAGTTGTCAAGATGTTTTATCATTTCTTTTTATAAAAGTAACACAAACACATGGACTCTTAAACTTGAACAATACTCAAAGAATCAAAGAAAAGAAACAAAGGAGACCATGAAAAACTAACCAGAATGAAGAAAACAAGTAGAAGTCACAAGATCTACACCCAAGATGACTAGATCTATAAACCCACTTATAAAATTAGAAACCCTAATTTTATAATCTTGTGAAAACCTTGAAAATCAACCACCCAATACTTGGATCTACCTTAGAAACCCTTGGAAGTGAACTTAGAATGTTTTAATCCCGACAATCCTATCAATACGAACCTCAGACATGTGATGGTAAAAGTCACGCACAGCATCATCCAAGTCAATCGGCATATCCTCGAATGACCTAACAATGCCATCCCTAGTGCCAGACGAATCAGAAGAATCCTCTCCAGCTGGCTCTACAATCTCCTCCTCAACTATCGGTGCCGACATCGGGTCGATACCTACCTCAACCGTGTCTCCAGCACTGGTGTCAGCCTCATACTCCTCGGTGTCATCCCTGACATCCCTAGGGTCAATCTCAACATGATCTCTAACATCATCCCCATCACCAATACCCAACTCCATATCAACCTCAGTCTCTATAGGATCAATCTCGGTATCCTTCTCTATGCTAGCCTCAGACGAATTTCAATCTCTAAACCTCTTACGAGGTGGTAAGAGATCAGCCCCAAAAAAATAAACGGGGGTTTAAAGAGCTAAAGAACCTAATAACTGCTTAGATGATTGTACATAATCAAGCAGGGATCTAATCACTTGCGAGATGGTCTAAGCAGAAAGTGAAGAAAAATTGTAGGTTCCTCCTCTATGAATCTCCTGAAGATGACTCTGATATAGTCGGTGGATACAAAGTAGATAATAGAGCAGCACACCAACGAAGAAATGCCTTACTACGTCATGGTGCTCTCCTCATAGGGTAACATAATCTAGGTGATACATCTCTAGTCGAAGATCCAGAATGAGCCTGATCTGATGCATCCAAACCCGAAGAATGAACTGGCGAAGAATCCGAAGATGAACTAGAAGAAGATGAGCGGTGGTCTGAAGAACGAGGTGATGCATGCCTCGATGCTAATCTGCGAGCTGGTAAGGGTCCAACTCTCTTCCTCGCAGTCAACAACTTACGCGGCCCATTAAGATGGGTGCGGTAAGGTCGACCAAAAGGAATAGCCTCCCCGGGTCGGATAAGAATCGCTGACCATCGACGAATCCCAGGCGGGGCAGTAACAGGAGCAATAGGAAACTCAAATGATGATGATGGACGTGCTGTTACCCTGCTCCTCCAACGAGCAACGATAGCAACATAAGGGTCCTGCGATGGTGGTCCATCAGAAGAATCAGGAGCCTCAAAAGAATCGATGCATAAGAATGGTGAAATAGCTGGTAGCGGAGAAATGTGCTCTGTGAAAGTCATCTCATCTGTGAATCATGAATCGAACACCCACGAATAGGGAACCAAGCCACACAATACCAGTGGGTTGAAGCGACAAGAGTCGTCTTGACCACAGGAGCGCAGATAAAAATAACAGAAAATAGTAGAATACTCTGAGCAAGCCCACTAGAAATTAGAAGGAATAACGATAAGGGAATATCAACAAAAATGAATAACCCGAAAGGCGATGATCCCACACTCTATTCCGGAAGAATCAGTAAGAAATAGCAAATAGCTGAAGCAGCCAGATGATCTGCACACCTAAAATTTATATAAATCTCCTTTATAGAAAAAACCATGAAAATGCATAAAGAAACGATGAAATAAATGGCAAGGTAAATATAGCAATATGTAATAGTCTCAAGTATAATGATAAAAAATCTTAATATATAGATATATATATATATATTAATATAATATAATATGTCGTTTAACCTCAAAAATCACTTTCAACTTCATATAGAAAAAGAAAAAAATAAGATGGAGAAGAAATGTGGAAGAAATTTAGAGAGAAGAAAAAGATGGATGATTACTTTCAAAATTACAAATGAGATTACAAGAATCAAACATACCAATTTTCCCCATAAGGAACATGGTGATATATAACCCTACACAACCTACATGGTCGTGTGGGCCTTTTACTTGGGCCGGGCTCGGAATGACTTGCTTTAGCCAGATTCATATACAATATTAGCTACATTACGAGGCCCGTTTACCCTTCTTAGCCCTATTACAAGAACGTATAATTAATTAAGTGGACCGAGACCTAATATAATGAACGAACTTCCATTGTTTCGAACTCAATATTTTTGAGCTAAAATCTCCCTCTAAGTGAGTTCATTGTGACACCACCTTCATGAGATTAATGATATTGCTTTTGTCGTTAAGATTTGTGGTCTTCAGGTCTTTTGAATACCACGTAGTAGGCTTGTATCCTTCATGCTTTGTTGATCTTTGATCTTGAGCCTTTGTCATTGTCTTGTCGACTTCGTCATTATGTCCAGATCGATTAAATCTTTATCCTTCCGCTTTATCAGTCTTGCCACTTTTGCGATCTTTTGTCTTGACCAACATGCTCATACTTTGCATCATCTTGAAAGCTTGCTAACAATCTCCCTTAATAGACTTGATATCTTATGAAGAGATCTGTATATTCAGAGTTTTGCGGATGTCTTGTCGTTAATTCTTTGAGCTATTATGATCTTGAATCTGGTGCTTATAGTATGTCTTTGTAGTTTGAGCAGGAACAAGTGGTAAATGAATCGACTCCGAGCTGGAATAGTCATCTCCATCTCCATCTTTATGTATCCTGAAATAAAACAGTTAGCAATAAAGCGGGTGGACGAATATGGCTTTGTCATTCGTCCGGATTTGGTTAGATTAACCTCCGGTTCCGTAGGACCGTTTTACAGTATAAATATTGTACCTGTGATCAGGTAGATTCAAAGAATCTCCTTGACAGGGTTTCCAGCTCAAAGCGTAGGATCTTCTAACACAGATGTATTAGATTTACCATGCTGCTTGTTTCTCATTACCGGAACGCTCAAGCAGACAACACGGTAAGAGTGAATCAGATAGTTACTATCTTTCTGATTAAGCCGTCAATTCATTTCCTGGAACAAGTTTGATTCACATTGAATCGCACCATCGTTTCTTTCCAGTTGACACAAGTTTGATTCATATAGAATCTCGCAAGTCACCTACCAAGAGCTTGTTTGATGCTGGCTCAAGCAGGATTTCCATCTTCATTGTGAGTACATAAGTATCACTCGGATGTTCTGGCAAAATCACAAGGATAATGCGTAGGACTCTTGTTAACAGCTTGTGAACTTAATGATGTTCAAAAGTGTTTGTCATGGAAATTGTCCCTAATGAGATTTAATTATGGATCTCTTGGCTTTATGACTCGAATAGTGCGTGTGGTTATTGAGTAATCGGAGGCTGGAGCAAACAGCCACCATATTCAATATTAACTAACTCGTAGTGAGAAAGTTCAATAGAAGTCGTGTGTAACTCCGTGACAAATGAGACAAGTTCTTTTGAGAAAACCCGAATGGCTGGGAAAGGGTTGTGCATTGCATCACTGGGTCCATGATGTCGTCTTCAATGTCAGCAATCAACATTGTGATTCTGACAGCATATGTATTGACCCGGTTTCTGCCTAAGTTGTGTGGAGGGCTTCTTTCTTTTCACCCTTTATCCATACATTTCTTTTTAATTCTTCAACCCCTTCAATGCTTACCAAGACGTCATTACTAACACCTTGTTGTGATTGTTCCAGTGTTAGCTCAATCTTAGTCGGCATTCTTCCCTTATACACATTCATCTCCAATCATACGCTAGAGGACTGCAATTTCTAAACATATGGAGTGTCCGTGGGAAATCCCTCCGGTTCGTGGTTGGAGCATAGGACAAATACCTAACTTACCTACCTTAAGTCTTCAGAGATCGTCGTGAATAAATTTTAGGGTATAGAGATAGAACCATGAAAACCGTTTCCGAATAGCCTTTAGAGTCTTTAGATCACAATTTAATTACAATTTCTCCCCCTATTTAAATTCTAAGTCACATTTCGATTTGAAATACTGTGTGATTAAAATTTGTCTTGAAAAGTTTCATGGGGAAAAAACGAGTTTAAGCATAGCATGAATTAATTTGGAACTTGTCATCTTGATCCCCGTAGCAATTTTACATATGTTTTGACACCAATAAAAATGATATCAATTTGTAAAAATCGATATAAAATTGAGGTGAACACTTAGTCGTCTTATAACTATCATTCTAGTTAATTGTTATTATTAATCTTGTTGATATTAAGAAAGACTTTTTGGAATTGGGTTTGAATACATAAGATGTCGTGAGATGATGAATCCGAAACACATTACACTTTGTTTTTTGCGAAACTCCCCCTTGAAAGATGGAGTGTTGAGCCACACAATTTTGAAAGAATTTATTATGAATTGTCGTGAGAAATTCCTTGAAAAAGTGTTCAACTTTTGAAGAAGAAACATCAGTAAGAAGACTTCTCATCCAACTCTAAGGTAACGCTACTTATGCGTACACTATCCTATTTTCATGAAGCAAAAACTTAGAATGCTGGTAAGAACAGTAATCTCAAGACTGAAAACGTTGAATTTCTTCGTTGTTAGATTAGTTATCTTTATAGATAAACTTTCCATTATTTGAAGTCCGGGTTACGTACTGATATTTGCACATAAGCCATTAAGAAAAAATAAAAAATACATGTTTTTGAAAGCTTTGAAACTCCTGTTCGAAACTTCATTTACATGTGCCCGTGTTCCGATATTAATCAACAAATTTCACTAGGGACGTAAAATGTTATCAAATTGATTCCAAGAGACATGTCAAGAAGAATATTTTTTGAAAACTTTTTTGATTTTTTGATTTTGTATTTTCTTTTTGAAATTTTATAATTTTTTATATATTGTTTTTTCAAAAATATGTACATGTTGATAGTTTTGATGAAGTATCAAGCAATTCTTTGTCAGAACCTCAGTTTCTGCTGGAAGTCAAACATCTTCATACCAATTCCCGCCTGACAAAGATACTGAAACCTTTCTTCGTGAAGGGCTTTAGTAAACATGTCAGCCATTGGGAATCATACTTACAAAGTACAATTCAATTAACAATTTTTGGGAACATGTTCATTGATAAATATACCGTGTATGATGTCTTGGTACGGGATGCTGCACCGGTGGTTGCAATGAGATTGCTATGCAGACTAGAGAATCGCAATACAACGGTATTTTTTTGTAATTGAAGCCATAATCTTGAAGTTGTGTTCGCATCCACATAACTTGAGCACAACTTGCAAATAACGCCACGTATTCAGCCTCTGCTGATGATATTGCAGTACAATCCTGCTTCTTTAACATTCCCAGCTGACTAACTATCTCCTAGGAACTGTATACCTCAGAAGTGCTTTTGCGAGTAAGCAAGGGCAACCGGCATGATCGTACATCTAAAAAGCTTTTAGATCAAAGCCAGGAACCCTTCGGATTACCAGAGTCCCAATGTGAATGGTACCTCTTAAGTATCGAAAGATCCTTTTAACCTCTTGAGGTGTTTTTCGTCGTCTTTCTAGCATGATATCTTGCACAATAACATACAGCTTGCACTATGTCTGTCTACTAGATGTCATATAACATGAGTGACCCGAGTATGCTACGATAGCATTTGGTCTAACTGGGTCACCACCTCAAGTCCTGCATCTAATTTTAGGTTTCAAGTCAATATGGTGTACCAATGCTTTGTCCTTTTTCCATACCATGTTTTTTCAGAATCTCTAAAGTATATTTGGCCTGATTGATAAAAATACCTCGTGGGGATTGGTGGATCTGAAGTCCTAAAAAGAATTTCATTTCCCCCATTAAGGACATCTCAAAATCTAAACCGTAGCATTAATTTTTTCAAAGCGTTTTGAAAATTAAAGGGTTTGTGGAACAAAAAATAATGTCATTAACGTAAATTTGTACAAGTAGAATGTCCTTCCCGTATTTTATCGTGAATAGGGTCGAGTCAATGAAAACCTTTAGAAAAACCATGAAATCAGGAATTTTGAGAGTTTATCATACCAAGCTCTCGGAGCTTGTTTTAATCCATATAGAGCTTTCCTTAGACGGTAAACTTTGTCTGGATGATCAGGATCAACGAATCCGTCTGGTTGTGCAACATAAACCTCCTCCTTCAATGGACCATTAAGAAATGTCGTTTTCACGTCCATCTGATAAAATGGAAAAAACTTTGTGGCAGCATATGCGACAAAGATCCTGACACCTCCAAGCGAGCACTGTAGCAAATGATTCAGTCGAAATCATACCCCTTCTTCCTGAGCATAACCCCTATGCTACAATCCGTGCTTTGTTTGCGAATTACAGTTTGGTCTTCATCCTTTTTGTTCTTCCATAACCACCTTTAGCTGATGACGTTCTTTCAAAGGTATTGTCACGAGTTCCCAGACTTGTAGA
The DNA here is from genome assembly GCA_026074375.1 of Tanacetum coccineum. Taxonomy (NCBI): domain Eukaryota; kingdom Viridiplantae; phylum Streptophyta; class Magnoliopsida; order Asterales; family Asteraceae; genus Tanacetum; species Tanacetum coccineum. The sequence goes on from BQNB010028695.1 coordinate 32,074, forward strand.
TCTGTCAACTGATGAAGTCATCCTAATTGCCTTCTATCCATGCAGAATCAGCCATTGCCTCCTTAATGTTTTTTCGTTCAACAGTACTCACGTGAGTGCGAACATACACATTTCAGGATCGGTTGCAAGTTGTCGTCTTGTTTGCACTGGCTTGGATGGATTTCCACAAACTTGAGTTAATGGGTGATCTTTTGTCCATCGTATTACCAGAATTTTGAAGGTTGATTGAAGGTATGCACATTTGAATTACCAATATTGCATGAGGAAGACTCACAATTTCTTGTACCGGTGTACAGAAAGGATTGGTAAATTCTGCTTGATTCACGTTTTTTCCTCATATGAGCATTTGTAGGAGTTGATGGTTCTGATGTAGGTTGAATATTCGTTGAAGTGTGTGTGTCTTGTGGAACAGAATTATCAGTGGGAGAAGAAGACTTGTTGACACAAGAAGTACCATCATTGAAAAATTCATCGTACAAAGGACCGAAAAGAAGATCCAACTCCTGTTGTGATGGAACTTGTATCTGCTAAAGGATAATCAATTTTGTAGTTCTGGTACGGGGTCAGGGTTGTCATAATCTGACGCCTTTTGTCGTTGGAACGAGGCCTGAAGTGTCATTAGCAACAGACGTCTCTGACATCTCTTTGATTTCATCAAATCTGAGATGGATGGATTCAACTATCAACCTTGTTCTCTTGATGTAGACACGATATCCCTTTGACTTAGTGGAGTATCCAACCAAAATGCACGTATCCCCTTTTTCTTTCATCTTATCTAGGTTTTCACCATCTCTGGTTAGGTAACATGTACAACCAAAGATGTGAAGGTGTTTGATTGAGGGTTTTCTGTCATTAATGATGTGATATGCCGTTTTCTCATGAGTTGGGATGATGATTGATCTGTTTTGAGTATAGCATGCGGTTGCGATCTTTTCAGCCCCAAAAAAGAAAATAAAGAAGTTAGAAGCGAAGCATCGTTCGAGCAGCCCTCAACGATGAGTGCTGTTTCGTCTTTCGACAACGGCCTTTCTGTTCTGGTGGTTCGAGGATAAAGAATTTGATGCTCAATTCCTTCTCTTTAAAGACTGCATTAATTTCTTGTTTAAGAACTCAGTGCCTCTGTTAGTGCGAACATAAAGTTTACTAGGGGCTTGAAGATTTCGTTTGGAACAAAGTGAGAAAGTCATTTACAACTTCTGGTTTTTCATCCTTGGAACGTAGAAATATGTCCAAGTATATCTGAGTATCATCGACAATTACCAAATATAATTCTTCCATTGATGCTACAACCCGCATTGGACCACCTGAAGTCCATGTAAAGCAAATTTCAACCGACCTTTAAACTTGGAACAGTCTTTGACTTGAATGAGGGCTTCGCTTTGCTTTACTCTCACTTCGACAAAGAACATAGTTGATCCCTTGACATACTTCATTTTGGTAACCAATCACAATATCATTCTTTTGAAAGCAAGTTGATGTAGGTCGAAAGTTGAGATAGAAAGATCTTTGATGCCATATACCATGCTTGAGTTGGTGAGTCTACAATCGAAAACTTTGTAGATAGAGATTCAACCTCCATAGGAACTTCTTCTCTTGGTATTATATCCAAAAATCCTTTGAGTTCTTCCTTCTCAGCATCTTCTTCCAACTTTTGTCTCTTCCTTGTGCTTTTTCTAGGAATAGATTTCTTTCTCTTTGCTCCAGTTTCTTTAGAGACTTCTTTCATTTCCTTCTGAGTAGCCACATCTTCTTCTTCCATCTTTTCAGCAGACTTCATCTTTTCAGGAGACTTTTCAGGAGACTTCATCTTTTCAGGAGACTTCATCTTTTCAGTTTCATGCTCCATAGGCTCAATGTGTTGATTAAAATCCCAAACCTTTTCAAATATTGGCCTAATCTCATCATAAGACATTCCCTTGAAGTCACTAATCTTGTAGTTCCCCTGATTCTTCAAGTATTTGATCATGTTTTTCCTTGCTTGGGCAACTGTCTTTGGTTTCATCTTTTGAGTATGATACCTTATGACTGAAGGATCATTCCAATCTATCTTCTTAGATGTCTTAGCTTCAGCCATAGCTCTTTGTCTTTCCTCTTCATCCCACTGTCTGGCTATTTCTTCATCTCTGGCAATCTGAGCTCTCTGTTCCTCATTCATTTGCTCTTCAAGTCTGATGGCTTCAGCAAAACTCAACCTTTCTTGTTCAAGCTCCTTCTTAGACTTCTTCTTGGGCTCAGACTCTATCATTATGGCTTTTCCCTTGTCTTGTCTTGACCTTTTCTCTGCACTCCTTCTTGTATAAGTAACAGTTTCTCCAGCAGTACTAAGGTTTACCTCAGCAGTACTAACTATTGGAACTTCTTCACTAGCAGTACCTTTCTTTGCACCAGCAGTACTAACTTCATCACTTCCTTTCTCACTGCCTTCTTGATCTTGAATGACTTCAGTTGGAGTCACTTCTTGAATAAATAGTTCAGTTTCAGTACTTGCTTTATCTTGAACTTCTGCATCAGATAATTTCCTCCCCTGTTTGGAAGAATCATCTTCAATGACTTCATCATCTGAAAGAACAACCTTAGCTTGTCTCCTTTCTTTCCCAGTCTTTATTTAAGACTCTAGCTTCTTGACCCTGAGAATAAGCTTAGTATATGCAGAACTGTAGGTTTTCTTTGTCTTCTTCAAGTCATCCTCCAATACTCCAATCCTGTCAGAAATTTTGGTAACCAAATTCATCAATTCATTAAGTTTCAAGCTACCCTCATCACTTCTATGTGAGTGAAGAACATGGAGAGGTAAGTCATGGGGTGAAGGAAAATGGTGTTCTGCTCTAGGTGATTAATGTGTTGGTGATGGTTGTGTTGGTGATGGTTGTGTGGGTGATGGTTGTGTTGGTGCAGTAGTGATATGTTCAGGTGTAGGTAAAGATGCAGGTAAAGGTGAATGTATAGGGGAAGGTGAATGTTCAGGTGAGTAGGAAGGTGAGGATGTGATTCTTGAAGGTGAAGGGGAAGGTTCAGGGACATGTAGCGTAGTAGGGAATAAAGAAACCTCATGTCCTAAAAATCCCTTGGTAGGCCTCTTCATATTGTTAAACACTTTCATGCTAAGAGAGGGTACAAGATATGATCTTGTGTGTTGTTGAAGCTGGTTTCTCTGCATATCTAGACATAATGAACCTAGGTACTCAAAAACATATGGGGAACTAAGAATATTATGACACCATGTGCTCAAAAATCATTCTAGAAAAGTTAAACTTCCTATTGGTTGCTAAACATATAATGGCAGCTGCAATATTACTACTAAACTGCTCCCAAGCAGTCTTCTTTGGGCTTAGGCAATGAAGAATGTTATGAATAAGGAACCTCCATTGAGGTGAAAAGGCACCTTTTTGAAAGGTTAACTTATCTGAGTCAGTGTGATATACCATAAGCGCCAATTGTCAAAGATCTCTGAATTAGAAAAGAGGTAATATCATCTTGATCAGCCAACTTTAATGTCGCCGAAGAACCTTCGGATGATAAACAGTGTATGACCATCATAGTAGCAATTTATCTTGACGTCTTCACCCATTTCATTAGTAGAAAGCCTCGCGGAACTCCAAAATGTTTGGATAAAGTGATTACACATACCCTGGCTTCTTGGTGAGTGATAGCAAATTTACTTGATTAAGAAAATCTATTATCTGATGAAACCCTACACTGCCCGTAGATTTTTCCAGAATCGCTACCATGTTATGCTTGTCACAAAAATCCAAACTTGCCATAAGTATAACTGTGAGTAATAGAGTGGGATATGATTCGAGTATTGAAAGTAGATGCTGGGAGAAAGTTAATTGCAATTTAATAGAGAAAACAGAGAGATATTAGTTGACCAATATAAAGAAATTTGAAGTTATCATGAATAAAGCATTTGAATATATAGTAGAGATGCACGAAAGTCCAATTGGTCAAACCCCTATTCCATAGGTATTTGGCGGAAATATCTCAACGGCTCTATTAATTAATGAAAATCTGTTTAGGGGACCCAAACAGTACTACGGACACCAGCAGTATTAACTTTGGCCTATCATACTAAAAATACGCCTTAGCATATTTAACTTCGCCACCCATAAGCATACAAACTTCTAGTTTGTATGACAAAAAGAATAACTTCACACAATCTCTCTTTCCTATTTTAAGACTCCACATTTCATCCTCTCAATTCTTCGGGCTCACTTTTCACTTTGTCTATTTTTCCATTTACACACAGCTCTCTTTCAGTGTTTTGACTCACTAATTCTCTCATTTTGTTTTAGCTCACAAAATCACACAAATGTATTTTTGGCAAACTACTAAGCCATAAATGGATTGAGGAGTCTTTACCAATTGCCGTAAATTGCTTTGGACAGCAATTCAGCTTCATTAGTAAATACATGGTGCAATGATAACCATATAGTTTGAGAACTACAACTATAAACGATTTGTCTAGAGTCTATATACCAACAGCGCGTTGCTTTGGACAAGCAATGCTTACGATTAGTAAAACATGGTGCAGAATGATAACCAATATAGATTTGAGTAAACTATCAACTATAAAACGGATTGTAAGAGTCTTTAAAACCAATAGCCGTTTGCTTTGGACTACCAATCTTCATTAAAAACATGGTGCATTGATGGCCATAATAGTTTTGAGTAAACTATCAACTCTCAACGGATTTGAGAAGTCATTACCAGTAGCCTTTTGCTCTGGACTAAGTTCAATAATTCTTGATGTCTACTAGACTGGTGAACTAGATAACCATTTGTTGTGTGGTATCACCAACACAACCTGGCTCTGATATCACTTGTTTGATCCCCACCGCCTTGAATGCCAGCGCTGAATTCTTTATGTAGTAAAGGAGTTTGTTACCTTGGAAGAATCCAAAATAACAAAATAGACTGTTGTATGTATAACCAAAGTGTATGCGAATCTACAACTTACAAATACTCTAGAGAAGTTTATTAATAGAACAATAATGACTAAAACACACATGAACACAAAACACACTTCTTCAATTAATATTGAGATAATAGAGTACTCTTTAGAAGTACTGGGTTACAACCTTGAAGCTCTTACAAATTATCTCGATCTAAGTGTTTCAATGAAATTGAAAAAGTATTATCTATTCTAAAACTTAGGATCTCCTTTTATAAAAATACAAGGAGCCCTTTACAAAGATATCAACCAATCTTTAGGTTCAAGTTATAATTCAAATTATAAACTTTCGAAATAAACTACTTCATGCATTCTTATCTTCAGTTCAACAGCTTTGACCATTTAGCAGTACTACTAACTCCTTCTAACTAGCAGTATTAAGTTAACAATGGCAGTACTAAAACATTGTAGCAACTGCAGTAACTAACTCCCTTTAGTTAACTGTTGGCCTATTAAATCATATGAAGATTTATTCCAAACAGGTAGCAACATAAGGGCCTAGCGATGGTGGTCCATCAGAAGAATCAGAGCCTCAGAAGAATCGGTGCATAAGAATGGTGAAATAGCTGGTAGCGGGAATTGTGGCTCTGGTTGAAGACATCTCACTGGTGGAATCAGAATTCAAAACACAATAGGGAACCAGCCACACCAATCCAGTAGGTGAAGCGACAAGAGTCCGTCTCAACCACAGAGCACAGATGAAAACAGGAGGCAAAAGTATGAAGTCTCTGGAGCACCCATAGAAGTAGAAGGAATAACAGTAGGAATATCACCAAAAAGAATAAACCCAAGAGGGTAGTGATCCTCACACCCATTCGAAGAATTAGACGAAAAAGCAATAGCTGAAGCTGCCATGAACTGTACAAGCAAAATTTATATAAATCACCTTATATGAAACCATGCAAGCATAAAGAAATGTTGAAAATGAATGGCAAGGTATATATGTACAATATAATAATAGTCCACAAGTCTATATAGAATCTTATATATATAATACTATATATATAGTATAGACAATCAATATATATATAATATATATATATAATATATATATATATATAATAAATATATAAAATATATAATATATATATATATATATATATATATATATATTAGCAAGGATAGACAACTACGTAAGCACAAATAGAGGCACATAGATCACATACTGGTTATAGACCAGACCTAGGTATAACTACCTGGTTCTTTGAATACAACCTTGGCTTTGATTACCACTCTGTCACACCCCTAGAACGAGGCCTGACGGAATACCGTTATGTCCCGAGGGCGTGACGTCATAACAATCCGAACACAAAGCAATAAAGAACGACCACTAATCATGGACGTTTAAAAAAAGGTTTACTCGTTGCATAAAAGAAAATAAATTTAAGTTTTACAAACGGTCATAAGAGAGTTAAATGTAGCGGAAGCATAACAAAGTTTTGATAATGACAACGAGTAAATAATAGATAAGTCTTGAAATTGGCGAAGTCACATAGCACATAGACTCCATATAGCATCAAGAATCAATCCAAGCTAAGCACCTGAGAAAACATGTTTAAAACGTCAACATAATGTTGGTGAATTCATAGGTTTAAGTTAATACAAGAGTGGACCACAAGATTTCAAAACGTATGCGACTACTATAACAGATACAACATCACATAAAAAGTATTTACTGTTGCGCTAAGCTCATGACACTGAAGCTAATAATCAACAGGGCATGTTACATCCTGTCGCATAGTATTCCTGCCCTTAACCGGTGTCCCAAACCAAAGACCACCATAACGCACAATCGACATGACATATATCCATTTGTTCTTCGTTAAGTGGAACCAAAGCGGATAGGGATAATTAGTCCCAATAGATCTATTTACTCACTCGCGCTTCCTCAACCGGTCCTCCGGTCGAGAAATTAACAGTTCATGATAATTCGGGCAGTAGTAGGTTTGTAAGCAAACTTAGGCAACACATAAACATGTAAAATTCGCGTAAGGAACTTGTGTCCAAATTTAAAAGCAAACAATGTTTCTCACCCCAAAGTATAAAGCATTTGTAAATCGGTAAAAACGTGGGGCTATGAACTCACCTTAAGCAAGTGGTGAATCGATAATCAACGAGGAAGAAATAAAGCCGAAAGGTCCTACACGCGACCTAAATAAACGACGCGTCTTAGGGAAACGAAAGGTACACGAAACTTGAACAAAGGTTCATAAGAGAAAAGACATCCATGTGTGTTTGTGCGTTAATTTATTTAATAGAGTATGATTAAATAAAAGTATAGAGTTTTCGTTAAGTTTCGATGTTTATCGAAAAATTTGCCATTTTTAGTAACTTTCTATTTTAGGTAAGTTTTTAAATTTCGGGACGTTAATACCGTCCCCTATACATATTGATATATCCATTTTTCCTAAACGCACTATCTCGACCTAAACGCTTAACTCATATGTTCGCTTTACTTATATGTGTCAAATTATTTCATTTTTATAAATCCTATGTCTTCTATTATTCTCGACATCACTTAATTATATTCATGACATTTCTAACGATTCTAATTACTAACCTAATGTTTCTATATGTTTCGCTAAAGATTTAAAAGCTCAAATAAGTCCGAAAGTGCTCGTAAACTCCTTTTAAAAATCCCAACAGCTTTACACCTTTTTACTTTGTCCGAAAAAATGTTTCCTAATTCATTTCGCCATAGGATGGTCGTTTTACGCTCACTTTTAGTGTTCACTATATGAAATCCTATCTATACAAAACAAGTTAACTAAAAACTACCTTCTTGATAATTAAAAACATTTTTAAGTGTCCGATATCCTTATTTTAAATTCCCAACAGCAAGCTTTATTTGACAGATTTGCCGAAAAAGTTTACATTTTAAAATAGTCATATCCCATTCGTTACACGACGAATTTTGGCCCATTTTATATCGAAACGACCGGGGAATCATAAACTATCATAATCTTAAGCCCCTAACAACCCAAAACGTTTTTATATGACCTTTAGCTACTGATTTAGATCCGGGACAGCAAGCATGCTTTTGGCGTATGCTTCCAAAAATTTACCACAACTCCATAACCACTAAGCCAACAATAAATCCTCACTTATCAACATCCTAACCCTAACCTCAACTTTGTTGCAACCCACATATACACTCATCTCACCAAAGCTTATAAAATAATAACATAATACTTACATTTTTACAAAAGATGCCAAAGTAACATTTCATTTCTTTTTATAAAATTAGCACAAACACAAGGATTCTTGGATTTAAATAATAATGAAAAGATGAACGAGATGGTGACAAGAATAGCTTACAAAGGTGGCAAGCAAGAGAGGAACACAAAGCTTGAGCTATAAAACTCAAGATCTTGAAAACCCACGTACAAAGTTAGAAACCCTAACTTTGTTATCTTGAGAAACCTTTGAAAATAAATGAATCAACACTTGAGAACACCTTAGAAACCCTTGGGAATGAGGTTGGAATGCTTGAATTGTGAGTTGGATCAAAGAAAATGGGACCTTACTTTGGTGTTGTTGTGCCGTGAGCAAAGGAAAGAAGAAAGAGAGATGTGAAATTTTTTGAGGCTAGTGAATGAAGGTATAACCCTAAGTTGAGATGTGGTTTGTATTTATAGCAATATGATCTTGGGTTTGGAGGGTTAAGTGATTCACTTGTGACAAGTAAATATCAACACACACTAAAGGGTGTGTGTTGTTGGTTCGGCGTTGGTCTAAGCACAAGGACCGAGTTTAATTTTTTTTTTGAAACATGGTTCACTCAGATTCAAATGGGTCAAGATGTGTAAGTTGTTAAATCTCTTTTTCAAGAGTGTAAGAGATCACATGGCATAACATAGAAAAGGTATGCATGGAAATGATACTTCTAGCACTAAAACTTACCATTTCTATCATAAGCACATGTGTGCATGAAATCAAAAGATGCTATAGTATTTAATTTAGGACTTATGGTGTTCTTGTTGTGGTTCTAGGCGTCACTCTTGGCCAAGAAAAAGAGGTGAACGAAATTTTGAGTAGTGTGACACGAGAAATATGATAACTTGAGTTTACACGAAAAGATTTCGGAGTTAGTTTTTGGGGGTCCGTTGGTCAAAAAAACGAAGAAAAACGCAATTTAAGAGATAAAACCCTAAAATTAATATCGGAAGTGGTTAAAAATCACGAAACACTCAGGAAAGCTAAAATATCTCATATTAAGCCTAAATTAATTTATAACCGATGCCGGAACGCGTCCGATGACGTTTCTCAGTTTTTACGCAGTTTAGTTCCCCGGTAAACTGTCAGATTTAAACGTAACGTATAAAATTTAAAAGTAGATGACCGGAATGGGTCGGAATACTAACCGGGAATTTACGGGGTGTGACATCCTTTCCCCGTTAAAAGAGCTTTGTCCTCAAAGCTTAGGACGTAGCTTGAGACGCGGATACAGGATTAACGAAGAGATGAGGGTACTTCTTCTGCATTTGGTCTTCGCGTTCCCAGGTATACTCGGGACCTCTTCTTGAATTCCAACGGACCTTCATGATTGGAATGCGAATTTTCTTCAAACGCTTAACTTCGCGGTCCATAATCTCAACCGGTTCTTCAATGAAATTAAGCTTTTCGTCAATGTGGATTTCGTCCAACGGAATAGCGAGCGGTTCATCAGATAAGCACTTCTTAAGGTTCGAGACGTGAAAGGTACTATGAACACGGCTTAGTTTCTCTGGTAATTCTAGTCGATATGCAAACCGTTCCCTACTTGGCGAGAATTTTTTTAAATGGTTCCATTAATTACGGAGGGTTCAGCTTTCCTAGTTTGCCGAAACGATATTACTCCTTTCAGGGCAATACTTTTGTTACCTTCTCTCCCAACCATGAAGCTCTAATGGCTTTCGTCTTTATTCTCGTAGCCTTTTGTCGATCGCGTGAAGCTTGTAGATGATGCTTGATTTGGATAATCTTCTCTGTTGTTTCACGAACAATTTCTGGTCCAGTAAGCTGAGCGTCTCCCACCTCAGCCTAACAGATAGGTGACCGGAATTTGTGACCATACAATGCCTCAAAAGGTGCAGCCTTAATACTTGTATGGTAGCTGTTGTTGTAGGAGAACTCTATTAAGGGTAGATGTCTGTCCCATCCCTTCCCGAAATGTATCACACATGCTCGGAGCATGTCTTCCAATGTTTGGATAGTCCTCTCACTTTGACCATCTATTTTGGGGTGGTACGCCGTACTCAATCTAATTGGTTCCAAAAGCTTCTTGAAAGAGGGGGGGGATTGCCAGATTTGGAGACTCGAACTGCCATCGCGATCAGAGATGATCAAAAGCGAGCACTCCTCGTACACCACTTCAAAGTACTGCATTGGTCAGTTTCTCTCCATTGAAGTTCATTTTCCTTTGCATGGGAGAAATGAGAGATTTAGTGGTCGGGTCCGACTATACCCAAATCATATCTTGCCCACTTGCTGTCTTTGGTAACTTTGTCATGAAGAGTCCATGTTATGTTTTCTATTTCCATTCAGGGATTTTAGAGGTTCTGTCCAACTGACCAGGACGGTTTTTGGTATTCCGACCTTTAACCTTTTAGTCGCAAGTTCATACAACTTACTCACAGTGTGGCAATTTCTGCTTCATGTTGGGCCACAGTATAGCTTCTTCAATCTTGTACATTTTTGTCGGATCCATGGTGGATCAAATACTTTGACCTATGCGACTCGTGCATAATCAAAGCTCTCAAGTCACCAAAACATGGTATCCAGCTTCTATTCTTCAAACACAACGTTCCGTCTGCACGTGGCTCCAGATTCTTAATCATGCCACATAAATCTTCTGTTCCGTAATTCTCTTCTTTTCTCGCCACAACTGAACATTCAAGATCCGGGCAAGGACGTTCAAACCGATTGTCATAACCAAGGCTCGAACTCGTAGTGGCTTAGGTCTACTCTTTCGGCTCAATGCATCAGCACCACATTCGCGCCTTTCACGGGTTGTTGATAAACGGTAACTCGCAGTTCATGTTCACTTAAACAACTCTAACACCTTCGTTTGCTGTCTTCTATAAAATTTTAATCTTTTCTGAGTTAGATTATTTCGTTAACAAACTCTTATGATCAGTGAACACAACGCACTTCGTGCCGTAAAGGTAATGTCTCCACATCTTGAGAGCGAACACCACAGCTCCCAATTCCAAATCATGTGTCGTGTAGTTCTTCTCATGGATTTTGAGTTGGCGGGATGCATAAGCTATGACTTTCTCTTTCTGCATCAACACTGCGCCTAATCCCTTATGAGAAGCATCACAATATACTACGAAGTTTTCACTTCCTTCGGGCAATGCCAAAATCGGTGCACTACACAACTTTTGCTTCAATGTCTGGAAAGCAGTTTCCTCCTTTTCACCCCAATTGAACTTTACACTTTTCTGAGTCAGCTTCGTCATAGGCTTGGCAATCTTGGAGAATCCTTCGATAAATCGTCGGTAGTAACCAGCAAGACCTAGAAATTGGCGAATTTCTGTTGGAGTCTTGGGTGATTCCCAATCCTTGATTGACTCAACCTTCGCAGGATCCACGTGAATGCCTTCACTATCAATCACGTGTCCAAGAAATTGTACCTTCGACAGCCAAAAGTCGCACTTTGAGAACTTGGCGTACAATTCTTCCTTCTTGAGTAACTCCAAAATTAGTCTAAGATGTACATCATGTTCTTCCTTGGTCTTAGAGTAGATCAAGATGTCGTCGATGAACACGATCACAAATTTATCTAGGTATGGTCTGCATACCCGGTTCATCAAATCCATGAACACTGCCGGCGCGTTAGTCAACCCGAATGGCATCACTTGGAACTCGTAATGACCATAGCGAGTTCTAAACGCCGTCTTTGGGATATCCTCATCACGAACTCTGAGTTGGTGATAACCAGACCTCAAGTCGATCTTCGAGTACACACTTGATCCTTGCAACTGATCAAACAAGTCGTCGATTCTCGGAAGTGGGTATCGATTTTTCACAGTAATCTTGTTAAGTTCACGGTAGTCGATACACATTCGAAAAGAGTCGTCTTTCTTTTTGACAAACAAAACCAGAGCTCCCCAGGGTGAGGAACTTGGTCTTATAAATCCCTTGTCAGAAAGTTCTTGTAGTTGGGTAGACAATTCTTCCATCTCTGACGGTGCTAACCTATACGGGGCTCGAGCTACAGGTGCAGCACCTGGGACTAAGTCAATCTGAAATTCGACTTGTCGTGTGGGTGGTAGTCCAGGTAAGTCTTCTGGAAAAACTTCTGGAAAGTCCCGTACAGTCGGCACGTCTTCAAGTCGCTTCTCATTCGACTTGTCTTTGTTTTCTTTCACCGTAACCTGTGCCAGAAATAGTTGACAACCTTTCTCCATATACTTCTGGGCCTTTTCACATGATATAATGCTCAACGTTGATTTCTTCTCCTTGGCACCTTTGTCTCCTTGAACGATCAGAATTTCATTTCCATAAGGAATACGCACTATCTTCTCGTCACAGACAATCACTGCATGATTCTTTGCTAACCAATCCATGCCGATGATAACGTCGAAACTACCCAAATCTATGGGCATCAGGTCGATATTAAATGGATGTCCTAACAATCCTAATGTACAGCCCCTAAGCATCGTATTGGTTTCTGAAGTCCTTCCGTCAGCTAGCTCGACAGCGTAACTAACGTCTAAGGCATAGGGTGTGATATCTAGCAATGTACTAAAAGTATTTGATACGAAACTTCTATCGGCACCCGAATCAAATAACATATAAGCATGATGATCGTTGAGAAGGAACGTACCCGTGACAGTGTTGGAACCCGGGTTTACGTCACCTCCTCCTAGGACATATGCTCTGCCTCTTGCATCAGGAACTCTTGCTTTGTCCCCACGGTTTTGGTTCTTGATCTTGGGACAATCCTTTCGGTAATGTCCTTGTGCGCCACACTCAAAACAAGTCACACCCGATCATGGGATTCACATTTGACCTCTCTGGGTAGAAGTAGTGGAATTGGTAACCTTACAATTCCAGGTCAAATGTCCAATCTTGTTGCACTTTCAAACATCTTATAGTGCAAGGGCCTACATGATAAAAGCTTACACTTGTTGAGAGGGCAAAGTACCTTTATATTCCTTTTTCTCATTGTTACCAGCCATATAGGCTCTAGCAACATTCTGCCCTCCAGTATTCTCTCGTTTGTGGGGTGGTTGTTGCCCATGGTTGTTTTCATAGTTGTTGTTCAATCTCCTCTTGTTCTTTGCATTTCTTACAGCAAACCTTAATCTTTTGGTTCCATCAGGTTTGTTGGCATTGTCGAAACATCATCTAGTTGTCTTGTCAGTTCTGCTGCAAATCACATTCCTTGGAATGTTATCAGGTAGTCCTCCAATGAATTTCTCCACCTAACATCTTCCTCATCGGGAACCCATTTTGGTGCACATCATGGTGAGTTCCTGGAACCTTTGAGTGTAATTAGCTATGTCGTTGTTTTTCACCGACGGATTCCACAACTCGGTTTCCTTCTTTTGGAATCTTATTTCTCGGGCAATTACACTTCGGTCATCAGCTTCATTTAGCTCTCTCATGACAAACGCGTCTATGCGGGCATCAGTTCCGATGGTTCTCTTGTGAGAGTTCCACCAGGTTAATGCACTGTCGAGTAAAGTACAGGTAGCATACTTCACTTGATATCTCTCCGGACAGTTGCTGATGTGAAACACAGTTTCCATCTTTTCACTCCATCCATTATCAGAACCCAACCACACCTTAGGTTCCTTATAACTTAATGGTTGAACTTCCATGAAGTCTTGGTACTTGTACATTCACGAGCAACAAACCTATCGCCTTCTTCCATAACATTGTGGTTCTATTTACCGGCACGTTGTCGCCTCCATTGTTTCCATTTCCAATACCATTTCCATTACCATTTCAATGTCATTCCCATACCTTTTCCATTACCATTTTCCCATTACATTTCATTGTATATTCCATTCCTGTTTCATTACCATTTCCATTGTTCTAGTCCCATTCTCCTGGAGTTCAAGATTTAGTTAAACTCGGCGAGCTTCTAGAGCTGCGTCCACACGTTGGTTGACCATTTCTTCAATTGCGGCGTGGGTTATCCCAGAACGAGTGTTAGTCATTGTTCTACATCCCAAGACACAACTCATGGTGATATTTTGAATGTACTATATAATGCTTAGGGTAACGATTATTTTATAATACATGCTATGGAGTCAAATTTAACTGTAACACGTTTGCTTGGAAGGATATAAATTAACAGTATAGATAAATAGCGAGAGAATCAAAAACAAGCTTTTATGTCATAAAATAAAAAGCATAATTCGTTTACAACCAAATCCAAAATAGGTTCATGGTCCATAATTATTTACTGCAAATATCTAGACCTAACCATCGGTCTAGTGTCCTACAAGATTATGTGATGCAAACTGTCGATGGGCAAAAACCCAATAAACGCTATCAGTATGTCTCAAACCTTCCTTAAGTCTCTCCCTCGAGTATACATCACACGATCCCTTCGAATCTGACGAACCCTCATGTGAAAGGGTCTTATGGAAGATGAAGGGTGTCATACGATCCCTCTCATTATCCACATTGCACGAACCTTGAGGTTCTCCAACTCAAGCTTTATATCATCTCGGCTTCCTAGCTATTTCTCCACTAGCTTCAACTGATCGGCCTCTATATTAAAATAAACCGGGGGGTCTCTGAGCAGTCTCAATCCCGACATTTCCTTTCATCACGTACCTCTGACATGATGTGATGGTAAAAGTCACGCAAACATCATCCAAAGTCCAAACGGCATATCCTCGACTGATCTAACAATGCCATCCCTAGTGCCAGACAAGTCAGAAGAATCCTCTCCAGCTGGCTCTATAATCTCCTCCTTAACTATCGGTGTAGACATAGGGTCGATACCTACATCAACCGTGTCTCCAGCACTGGCGTCAGCCTCATACTCCTCTGTTTCATCCCTGACATCCCTCAAGGTCAAATCTCAACATGAATCTACTAACATCAATCCCCATCACATAATACCTACTCCATATCAACCCCGTCTCTATAGGACCAACCTCGGCATCCTCCTCTATGCTAGCCTCAGACGAATATGAATCTCTGAACCTCTTACGAGGTGGTAAGAGATTAGCATGGGTAGGAGCTAATGATCCCATAACTGGCGTGGATAATGGTACTAAATTAACCGGGGATTTACATCTCTTGCGAGATGGTCTTGCAGCATGTGAAGATGAATGCAGGGGCCTCTCTGATGAATCTCCTGATGATGACTCTGATGTAGTCGGTGGATACAAAGTAGATAATGGAGAAGCACGCCAATGAAATGCCTCACTACGTCGTGGTGCTCTCCTCAGAGGGTAACGTAATCTGGGTGATACATCTCTAGTCGAAGATCCAAAATGAGCCTGATCTGATGCATCCAAACCCAAAGAATGAACTGGCCGAAGAATCGAAGGATGAACGGAAGAAGATGAGTGATGATCTGAAGAAGAGGTGATGCATGCCTCGGATGCTAATTGCGATCTTGGTAAAGGTCCAAACTCTTTCCTTACAGTCAAACAATTACGCGGCCGTTAGATGGGTGCGGTTTAAGGTCGGAACAAAAGGAATTGCCTCCCCGGGTTAGATAAGATTCGTTGACCGTTGACAATCCTGGCGGAGGGCAAGTAACGGAGCAATAGGAAACTCAGATGATGATGATGGACGTGCTGTTACCCTGCTCCTCCAACGAGCAATGGTAGCAACATAAGGGTCCTGCGATGGTGGTCTATTAGAAGAATCAGGCGCATCAGAAGGATCGGTGCATAAGAATGGTGAGATATCTGGTAGCGGGGAAATGTGCTCTGGGGAAGACATCTCATCTAGTTAATCAGAATCGGAACCCGTATAGGGTAACAAGCCACACAATCCAGTGGGTGAAGCGACAAGAGTCGTCTCAACCATAGGAACGGCAGATGAAATAACAGGAGCAATAGTAGAAGTCTCTGGAGCAACCACAGGAGTAGAAGGAATAACAGTAGGAATATCACCAAAAAGAATAACCCGAGAGGGCGGTGATCCTACACTCTTATCCGAAGAATCAGAAGAAATAGTGATAGCTGAAGCTGCCATGATCTGCACAAGCAAAAGTTTATATAAATCTCCTTTATATGAAACCATGCAAGGTGTAAAGAAACGATAAAATGAATGGCAAGGTAAATATGGCAATATGTAATACTCTCAAGTATATATATAAATCTCATATATATGTATGCAGCTCAAGGATTTAGAAAACACGTAAGCAAATATTGAGGCACCATAGGATACATACTGGTTTTATAACCTGACATCCAGTATAAATACCTGGTTCTCTATAACTTGGCTTTGATTACCAATTTGTCACTCCCCCAGACGGGGCCTGGACGAATACGTGTCGAGGCGTGAAAAGTCATAAACAATCCGATCACAAAGCAATAATGAACGACCACTAATCATGGACGTTTGAAAACGTTTACTCGTTGCATAAAAGAAAATAAATTTAAGTTTTACAACCTAATATTTAAGTTATATGTAGCGGAAGCATAACAAAGTTTTGATAATGACAACGAGTAAATAATAGATAAGTCTTGAAATTGGCGAAGTCACATAGCACATAGACTCCATATAGCATCAAGAATCAATCCAAGCTAAGCACCTAAGAAAAACATGTTTAAAACGTTAACATATGTTGGTGAATTCATAGGTTTAAGTTAGTACAAGATGTGGTCCACAAGATTAAAAAAAGTATGGCGACTACTATAGCAGATACAGCATCACATAAAAAAGTATTTACTGTTGCGCTAAGCTCATGACACTGAAGCTAATAATCAATAGGGCATGTTACATTCTGTCGCTATGTATTCCTGCCCTTAACAGTGTCCCAAACAAGGACACCAGAACGCACAATTTAATGACATATATCCGTTTGTTCTTCGTTAAGTGGGAACCAAAGAGGATAGGGTATAATTAGTCCAATAGATTCTATTTACTCACGCGGCTTCCTTCAACGGTCCTTGTCGGTCGAGAAATAAGTTCTCGAGTATTCGGGCTGTAAGTAGATTGTAAGCAACATAGGCAACATTTAAACATTGTAAAAATTTCGCGTAAGTAACTTGTGTCCAAATGTTAAAAGCAAAAATGTTTCTACCCCAAAGTATACGGCATATTGTAATTCGGTAAAAATTGGTGGGCTATGAACTCACCTTATGCAAGGGGTTGAATCGATAATCACGAGGAAGAAATAAAACGAATGGTCCTTACACTTGCAGACCTAAATAAACAACGCGTCTTAGGAAAACGAAAGGTACACGAAACTTGAACAAAGGTTCACAAGAGAAAAGACATCCATGTGTGTTTGTGCTTTAATTTATTTAATAGAGTATGATTAAATAAAAGTATAGAGTTTTCGTTAAGTTTCGAAGTTTATCCAAAAAATTGCCATTTTTAGTAACTTTATATTTTAGGTAAGTTTTTAAATTCGAGACGTTAATACCGTCCCCTATATATATTGATATATCCATTTTTCCTAAACGCACTATCTCGACCTAATGGCTTAACTCATATGTTCGCTTTACTTATATGTGTCAAATTATTTCATTTTTATAAATCCTAAGTTTTTATTATTCTCGACATCACTTAATTATATTCATGACATTTCTAACGATTCTAATTAATAGCCTAATGTTTCTATATGTTTCGCTAAAGATTTAAAAGCTCAAATAAGTCCGAAAGTGCTCGTAAACCCCTTTTAAAAATCCCAACAGCTTTACACCTTTTTATTTTGTCCGAAAAATGTTTCCTAATTCATTTCGCCATAAGATGGTCGTTTTACGCTCACTTTTAGTGTTCACTATATGAAATCCTATTTATACAAAACAAGTTAACTAAAAACTACCTTCTTGATAATTAAAAACATTTTTATGTGTCCGGTAACCTTATTTTAAATTCTCAACAGCAAGCTTTATTTGACAGATTTGCCGAAAAAGTTTACATTTTAAAATAGTCATATCCCATTCGTTACACGACGAATTTTGGCCCATTTTATATCGAAACGACCGGGGAATCATAAACTATCATAATCTTAAGCCCCTAACAACCCAAAACGTTTTTATATGACCTTTAGCTACTGATTTAGATCCGGGACAGCAAGCATGCTTTTGGCGTATGCTTCCAAAAATTTACCACAACTCCATAACCACTAAGCCAACAATAAATCCTCACTTATCAACATCCTAACCCTATATCACTCAACTGTGTTGCAACCCCTCATATAACTCATCTCACCAAAGCTAAAAAAAAAAAAAAAAAAAAATAAGCTTATAAAATAATAACATAATTCTTACATTTTTACAAAAGATGCCAAAGTAACATTTCATTTCTTTTTATAAAATTAGCACAAACACAAGGATTCTTGGATTTAAATAATAATGAAAAGATGAACGAGATGGTGACAAGAATAGCTTACAAAGGTGGCAAGCAAGAGAGGAACACAAAGCTTGAGCTATAAAACTCAAGATCTTGAAAACCCACGTACAAAGTTAGAAACCCTAACTTTGTTATCTTTGAGAAACCTTTGAAAATAAATGAATCAACACTTGAGAACACCTTAGAAACCCTTGGGAATGAGGTTGGAATGCTTGAATTGTGAGTTGGATCAAAGAAAATGGGACCTTACTTTGGTGTTGTTGTGCCGTGAGCAAAGGAAAGAAGAAAGAGAGATGTGAAATTTTTTGAGGCTAGTGAATGAAGGTATAACCCTAAGTTGAGATGTGGTGTTGTATTTATAGCACATGACTAGGGTTTGGAGGGTTAAGTGCTCACATGTGACCAAGTAAAATAGCCAACACACACTAAAGGGTGTGTGTGTGTTGGTTCGGCGATGGCTAAGCACAAGGACCATAGTTTAATTTTTTTTTGAACAAGGTTCACTCAAGATTCAAGTTGGTCAAGATGTGTAAGTGTAAATCTCTTTCAAGAGTGTAAGAGATCACATGGCATAACATAGAAAAGGTATGCATGGAACTGGTACATCTAGCACTAAAACTTACCATTTCTATCATAAGCACATGTGTGCATGAAATCAAAAGATGCTCTAGTATTTAATTTAGGACTTATGGTGTTCTTGTTGTGGTTTTAGGCGTCACTCTTGGCCAAGACAAAGAGGTGAACGAAATTTTGAGTAGTGTGACACGAGAAATATGATAACTTGAGTTTACACGAAAAGATTTCGAGTTTTTGGGGTTCCGTTTGGTCAAAAACGCGAAAAACGCAATTTAAGAGATAAAACCTTAAAATTAATATCGGAAGTGGTTAAAAATCACGAAACACTCAGGAAAGCTAAAATATCTCATATTAAGCCTAAATTAATTTATAACCAATGCCGGAACGCGTCCGATGACGTTTCTTAGTTTTTACGCAGTTTAGTTTCCCGGTAAACTGTCAGATTTAACATAACGTATAAAATTTAAAAGTAGATGACCGGAATGGGTCGGAATACTAACAGGAAATTTACGGGGTGTGACAAAGAAACCCTATTTTTTTTATAGAAAACTGTAATTAACAGTAAACAACAAGTCAATTAAATATTTATAGAGCATATCGTACCTTGTTGTGAAGATGACAACTTAGTTTGAGATCCAATCTTAAGTAACTCAGTGAAGAAGGGATGTGTGTGTGTGTTAGGGTTTTGATTAAAATAAAGTGTTTACAACAATGGGGATTCACCCCTCTTTATTTTATAAAAAGTCAATTATTATAAAAATAAAAATAATTTATTAAATCCACGTTGGACTAGAACCGGTTGTAGTAAGTGAAAATTTTAGGAGTAACGTTATCAACCGGTCATGTGAACATTAGTAACCTGAGTGAACCAAATGGAACTCTAGTTACTTAGGACAACTTTTTATGAAACTTTAGTAACCTGTTTGTGTATTAACCCTTTTAAATATATACATTTTTTAAAGTTACCTTCATCATTATTTAAAAAAAGGTTTTTAACCCGCGCTCCGTTGCGGAGCGGGGGGTTATTTGTTTTTCATCGATGTCTGTATAGCAGATGTATAGACCATACTGCCTATGCAGAAGGTTTTTTGGTCGCTCTCTATTTACGTTAGAACCCAGTAAAAAAGAAAGGTTCTGTCAAGAGTACTTTTCAATCTTGAAAATGTCCTACTAACTAAAGTTTGCCAATACTCTAGTCTAAACATATTTTTAACAAAATCTGATCATCAACACAAAAGCTTCAACAAAATATGATCATCATCACAAACATACTTTCTTTCATTCTATAGTTTTGTATAGCATTTCTAAGAAAATCTCCAAAACCTCAACAACCTAATGGAAGAAACCAAGCACTTTATCACCAACGTTCTTCCTCCTAGCTTCTTCATGGTCCATGATACCGAGGTGGTCAGTAAGCATACATAAACCAATTCTATCAATTCTCTTCTTTCAGACTTCATAAAACCTGTGGGGTGCTGGATTCTTTGTTGTTTCAGAGTTAATGTTGTATGAGCTTGTTTTTCAATATGTTTAAGATAAGTTTAACCCCGAACCACTTTGAAATGATTAGAAAAAGTACCCTTTGTAAACTTCATTGCCACACCCTCCAATTTGATTCCTTTTCCTTTTCCAGATTCTCTTTGGTTGCTAGTCCCGGCTCTTGAACCACCTTGAACAGCTACCTTAACCGACTTGTCAATAGAAGCATTAACCGTCTCCTCAACGTAAGCTCTAAAGTTATAAAATTTATTGAATTAGCATAATATATATTGCGTGTATACATGTAAATATGCATACATGTCTGATATCACGTCTAAGATAGTAGTTTTGGCCTGGCAATCTTAAAGGGCTAATAAACTTACCATCGGTAGGGAATGATCAATGGCTTTGGTACAGCACTCACATCAAAGGATCCAAAGCTATTATCTAGAACATGACTTTTTACGTTTCGTCTGTTAGATGTAACGCCTGGCTGCCCGTCTTTAATTTAGCTGATTTTCAGATTGTGTTCTATTTCTTCTAAAAGCGAAAGAGGAAGACACAACTGCAGTCATCAGAAGTAGTTAAGTACAAAAGTATGCTGAAAACATATATTGCGGTAAACATAATATCCTACAGATAAATTGAGAAAGTTTTATTCACCATAAGCTTCAACATTTATATTACCCATTTTGACCAACCCCAAAACAATCGTTTGACATGTTAATTAACGTGAGCATACATTTTAGTATAATCTGTAAGGACGCTATCATGAATAATTTTTATATATTATGGTGTTGCTATATACATGTTTGGTGAGCCATAATGTTAACCTACAACTATTATGGCTTTTATATAAAAGCCAACATAACTTTTATATAAAATGTTAATAGCTTTTATATATGTTAATCTGTAAGGGTGCTACTATTATAGCTTTTATATAAAAGCCATAACTATTATGGCTTTTATATAAAGCCATAACTATTATGGCTTTTATAGCTTTTACAGCCATAATATATAAAAGCCATAATAGTTATGGCTTTTATATAAAAGCTATAATACCAGCACCAAATAGCAGACCAAATATATTATGACTCTATCTGCAACTATTTCGATCTAGTGTACATGTCGTTAAAAAGACCTGCATAGCATCCAACTTAGCATGTGATCGATTTCGAAGGAAAAAAGACGTCTCTTACAAACATAATCCTTACTGATAATAATCTATATTTACAACGTCAACAACCAAGCTTATACATTCAACTATAGAGTCATGATTATTGTAAACTTTGTAATTTCTATAAAAACAGCATTTTCATTCTTACTGAGATAAATACAATGCGCTAAAAAATGCTGGGAAAAAGTTAATAACCTTGATGTTCAACGCTACTTGATCCCACATGTTAACTTCCAATATCAGAGGCCGTTAAACGAGTAGAACGTTGTCTACCTATCATCATCCACGACATGTGGAGTATATAATTCCAATGATTGTTTTAATAACAAAAATAGAGGTATACACTGTTGTACAAAAAAAAGGTTGCGCCTTTCTTACCATTAAATCATCTTCATCTTTCCCGTGGTCATACTCAATCAACAACATGTACCTGTTTCATAAAAGCAACAAAATAAATGAGTTGATGTTGATTCCAACCTAAACTAAGATATCACCAAAAAAAAATTAAAAATAGAAAATTGCATACATATCTAAGGTTCATTTGTGTTTCAAGGGCATTCTAATTTATCAAATTAGGTTGCTCATAAAAATAGACATAGCCAAACAAAGCTTTGTGCTTTCACTCTCATCTGTTCATATCATATAGTTGTCAATAACAGACATGTACCTGTACATATATTTATTGCATTCCTTGATCACCTTGTTGAACCTGCATCTGTTCGAATCTTTGGAACACCTTATGCACGATTATGCATTGGTAATGTCGATCGACACTTTGAAGCTTCTTCTAACTCCCGACTTAATGGCCACCATTGATCGACACTTTGTCCTTAAAGCCGCTAGGTACACCTCTGATTTGAGTATTGGTCTCGTCGTCAAATATGGAACCAAAAGCGGAGAATATATCCTTACCTAATTTTTGAAGTTCTTGGACCTACTCTTTAGCTCACATGAACGAATCCTATAAATAATCAGATAAACAAATTCAAATTTGAAACAGAAAAGAAAGAAAAGATCAAAAACCATTACATAAAAATACTCGCATTTTGATACTTGTAATAACTATTTACTTCAGTTAGGTTATAAAAAAACAATTTAGGTTGTTGCTTAAAAAATTAATGATTAATACTTCTATCC
>BQNB010028696.1:0-56406 GCA_026074375.1 Tanacetum coccineum
CATGTTTTACAAATGGACGCAAGTGGACATTTTACATTACGATTACGTGTTTGCCTAAGTAGCGATAACCCTGTCTGAGCCATTTATCATGAACTGACAATTACTAGGATTGTGAGCGAGAATGATATGAATAGATCTATTTGGATTGACATCCCCGTTCGGGTGATTAGCTATCACTGGACAAATGAACGTATACCATGTCGGTAGGGCTGTAAACGAACCGGACGAACGCGAACGGATGTATGTTCATGTTCGTTTATTTAATTTTAGCCGAACAAATAAACGAACGCGAACGCATAATTGGACCAAAATTGTTGTTCATGTTTGTTTATTTAAATTTGAACTTGTTCATGTTCGTTTATTAATAAGTTAAACGAACGTAAATCGAACATAAATAAGCATAAACGGACATAAATGAACGTAAACGATCATAAATAAACCATAACGGACATATAAGAACGTGTAACTAAAGTTGTTATTTTAAACGATCCCTATGATCATCTTATATATATAATCATTATCCCAAAAAAAGTTATTTACATGTACTGTGACTATTATTGGCGTCAAAATTCCCGCTCATTAGAAGACCAGTTTCATCTTGTCACTTTCAACTTATCAATTTCAACTTTTTTTTGTCAATTTCAATCTCAACTTTAATGTTTTATATAAGAGAAATTAATAAGTAGTTAGTACTATACTAATATATTATTTAAGGGACCTTAAATACTTGATATATTAATTTATTATAATCGAACGTAAACGAACGAAATAAACGAACGTAATCGGACGTACATAATTGAACGTTCACGAACGTAAATAAACGAACGAAGCATTTGTTCACGTTTGTTTATTTAACTAAACGGACCAAAATTCTTGTTCGTGTTCGTTCATTTATTAAATAAACGAACATAAACGAATTTCTCGGCGAACGATTTACGAACGGTTCGCTGAACGTTCAGCTCGTTTACAGCCCTATACATGTCAGACATAGAATGTTGCGGGTTAGAACATCAACACGGCATGTTGCAATTTAATTGCATTCATACATGTCGAGCGATCAGTGTCATAAGCTTAGGGAAAACAGTAATTACATGTTGATGATGTTTTGCATCAGTTGCATATCTGGGGAAATTTTGCGGTCGCTACATTATACATTTTATAACCAATGAATTCCACTCAACAATATGTTTGACGTTTAAAAAGCAATTGATTTTCAGGAGAATCAATTAAGGCACAGGTGCAAGGGATACATTGGGGTTATGATTTGGTTGTCATGCAGAAAGATTTTTTGTCGTATTTACATGTTTGTATATGCTGTAATTGGATAGAAATCTTATGTATTTGAACAAGTGAACAAGTTAAGGCTTCGGATTTTTAACAAACAATTTGTTAAATCCAATGTATTAGTTTTAAATCAGCTTTTTAATGGTCCGTTCTTATATATATCTTTGTGTTATAGCTCTATAAGTACCACCCCCCAAACCATATCCGATTGCGACCCAATTATGGGGGTGTTAACATGACGGTCTTCCGCCCATAGACCAGGCTAAAGGGGGTTTCTCCATTGATGGACTTAGGCATTGTTCGGTGTTCCCATAGAACTTATGATAACTCATCGATCCATGCTTGGTGTCCTTTTCCCAATCTTCGCTCCATTCCTTTGATAACTTCTCTGTTTGTTACTTCTACCTGTCCTTTAGACAGACATAGATGCTTGGAGCATTCCTAGTTTTTTACAGAATACTGGGAATGTACCTTACACAAATTGTTTTCCATTGTCTGAGATTATTACTTGAGGCCTTCCAAATCTACACACTATGTGTTCCCATACGAACTTTTCCATGTGTTTCCTAGTTGTTGATATGAGCGGCTTCGCTTCGACCCATTTTGTGAAGTAATCTATGGCTACCACTAAAAACCTTGCACCTCCAGGTGCTATTGGCAAAGGGCCCACTATATCGATTTCCCATTGCGAGAAAGGCCAGGCTGACATGATGGATGTCATTTCCTGTTTTGGTTTCCTAGGTACCGAAGAATAGATTTTATAGGCTTCATATTTCTGAATTAATTCTTTGGCGTCTTTGTGCATGGATGGCCAATAATATCCCAACCTTGTTATCTTTGATACCAATGACCTCGGGCCCAAATTCATTCCACACGACCCTTTGTGTACTTCTTTTATGATGATCTTGGCCTACATTAGTCCTATACACCTTAACTATGGTGACAAGTATGATCTTCGGTACAACTTTTCTTCTATCACCTTGTATAATGGAGCTTTGATGCGTAGTTTTCTTACCTTTTCTGGGTCGTCAGGTAGGGTTCCCAATCTTAGGTTTTCTCAGATAGGTGTCATCCAGCTGTCTCCTTCTTCTTGGACTATGTCTGCAACTCCCTTTTTTGCGATGGACTTGTTTTGTATGACTTCGACTAGAACTTTTTTTTCAGCGAAGTTTGGAAAAGGTATGGATGCGAGGTTGCTAATGTCGTCCCTGTTTTCTGTTTTGTTCTCTTTTAATGTGCTACGTCGAGTAACTGTGATAACTAACTTGATAGTAGACCCATCGTTTTTTCCAAGTATTGTTTAATGGTCGGTTGTCTGGCTTCAAAGAGCCCTTTGACTTGATTTGCTACTAGCTGAGAATCTACAAAGATGATTAGTTCTCGTATTTCCATCTCTTTGGCTATGCGCAATCTTGCCAGGAGTGCTTCATATTCTGCCTCATTGTTGGTGGTTTCGAATTCAAACCTCAATGCGTATGTATATTCTTTTCCTTCTGGGCTGACCACCATCAGACCTGCCCTTAAACCATCAGAGCTTGAGGCTCTATTAGTAAATAGTTTCTATGCATTTTTAGGTTTTGGTTCTTTTCTCTTCAGATGGAATTACAATTTGATATGTAGGCTGTAGTAATATTAAATGAAAATAACCTGATATCAGTTATGGTTTAAAATGTATATTATTCAAAGGGAAAAAGTATTGCTGTTTGGTTTGGATGTTTGTGCTGCTGGCTTTGAATTTTGGTACTGCCAGAGTCGTCCGACAAAGCAGTTTGTACTGCTAGGCTTGTCCGATATCGGACAGTACTTAGTTTTTAGATGGATTTTGATCTCGGACAGAACTATTTTTTCAAATAGTTTATTCTTATTGATTTATGGCTCGTATTTTTGGAGATTATTTGAAGATGTGATTACGAAGGCAGTTGAATATTGCTTATTTGATGTTGTAGTTGGGTTTCATAGGTGCGTGTCTTATCATATCTTAAAGTTGTGGTTGGCTTTTAAGATAACTTATTCGTACTTAAATGGTGTTGACGAAGACTTGTCAAAATCTAGCAAAGGTGTGTGATTTTTCTTATAGTGCTCAATGCTCACATTTGTTATCACTTAGTATGTGTCTCATAGAAGATGAGGATTTTTGTCAAGAGGTTGCGGTCTACTTATATTTCACAGATTTACTTATAAGTTTGGCGTCACGTGGATAGTGCAAGACATAAGACATAAGTTTGGGAGATTCAACTTCTTCATCAAATTTGTTATACTTGGTTTTCTTCATTAACGATCACTACATAGAGCCTACAGAGTTCGAGATTCAAGAGATGGTAAACATATTGGTTTCAGGGGAAGCTTATTGATTAAATGTTTAACCATCTACATGCACCACTTGAGGGGAAGTGTTTACAAGTTGCATATCTTCAGAAGACCCCTATTAGATGATTACAAAAGGGGAAGAAGACTACAGAGATATGATTTGTAGCTTATTATGTGTGGTGACATAGTCAATGATTCTAATTCTTATCTTAAGTCAACGGGAAGCATTGAAGATTTTATTTCATTCCAGGGAGTATGATTACATCTCCAACTTCAGGGGAAAGGCCTTTGGCTATTATGATGAAGTCCTTAAAGACATTGCTTGTTTTGTCATCATCAAATAGGAGAAGATTGTGGGATTCTTTGATTTAAGGAGACACAAGTGAATAAAAGAATGAAACAAGATGGAGTACAAGAAACCAAAATTTGTCGATCATGAATTCTACAAGATGTAGAAAAAAATAAAGATTTTGGTCAAATAACATAAGAATGAATATTAATAGAAAGATAATTAATTGATTTCTCTCATTATATATTAGATAGTTTCCTTGTAAGCCTAGTGACTCCTTATCTATAGAAAAGTGAGGTCCAATGCATTTAGAAAAATATATCCATTCTATAGCACAGTCGACTGATGAGAGTCAATAGTAAAGGTGTGTGTGACCCATAGTTTGTAGTTAGTTAGTAATAGGCCATATTATAGATGGTCAATGTAGTAGTTAGTAGCCCTAGTTATGAGTGGGTAATATGAAAAACGTATGAATAAAAACCCTTGTTCCATGAACTTGAGTGTTCTTTGTATATTTCGATGCATGTTATCAATCATTGTTATTATTATCCTAGATGAGTCTTAATAACGATCTATGGGGTCCTAACAGACTCCACAGTCTGCTCACCCAAGTGAAGCCACTATTGAGCCTCAGTCTGACCCATCACCTAGACCTTCACCTACACTCATATCTTGAATTCCATTCCAAGGTTTTCTGGTGGGAATCAAGGAGGTCGTCCATCATGAAAAATCCCTTTCAGGGCATGAGGGTGACATGACACTCCAAAGTGTCTATGATCTTTGTATCTCTTTGTGTATACAAGTTACAGATCAAGCCAAGGAAATTAAACACTTGAAGGCACAAATCAAGAAGCTCAAGAAGAAAGCCAAACCTATTATTACACACCACAGAGCTTGGATGAAGAGTGTATCCTTGAAGAAAAGATTGGCAGGAAAGAAATCCTTGAAGTCAATCTGGATGCAAAAGGAGTCTGTATCTAAACAGGGGAGGAAATCTGCCAAAGCTGAACCTTCTGTCCATAAAATGATCCATTATTTTGATGAGCTCCTGAAGAGACATTGGGATTTAGATGGAGACTGAAGATGCTCAAGATGTGAGGAGGACAAGAGATGTAGTGAATGAAGAGAATGAGACTGTTGATGATGAAGTTAGTACTGAAAGATGTACTTAGTACAGCTCGAACAAAAGGTTATAATTCAAAAAAAAGTTAGTACTGACAGACCAGAATGTTAGTAACTAAAAGGACCCAAAGTTAGTGACCGACAAGAAAAAGATAGTACAGATAGTACACAGATGAAGTACTGTTGATCAAACTGAGAGAAGAAGGGCTACTCCAACCACTCAACACACTCCTACAAGTTTGGAGATGATGAAACCATTGCTCAATCTTCTCAACATGAGCCAAGCCAAAGCAGTTTCAAGAGAAAAGCGAAAGTAGTTAGAGCTAAGGATGTTGAAGAGCTTGAATGCTATCCAGTTCTTCAATAATTGCTGCTCTGCTAGCTTCTTCTTGTGCAACTCTTTCTTTTCCAACTCTGCTTGTTCTTCATCATGCAATCTGAGTGCCAATTCTTCATCAAGTGCAATCTAATCTTTCGTCTTTAATGGCTTTTCAGGCTCAACCATTTTTCCCTTTCCTTTATCTTTTGCTTATGGAAGTTGTGATAAAGAAACTATTGGTGTAAATGCAGATGCTTGCTCCTCCTAATCATGAAAGACAATTCCTTTTTCCTTTGGTCTTGTGCTAGCAAGAGCAGTAGTAATTGTTGTGGTAGAAGTTGTAATAGCCTTTGGTTTAGCTGCTTTAATCACCATCAAGGTCTGAGCCAGACTCAACTCATCAATAGTTGTTGTAGCACTGACAATAGTAACTACTTCACCAGCAGTAGTAACTAGATCAGCAGCACTAACTTCCTTTTCTGCAACTTCTTTTTCAGCAACAACTTCTTCACCTTGTAAATCATCTTGTACATCAAAAGACATCTCTTCATCATATCTTTCTTGAGTCTCATCAATCAAGGTCACTTCTGCATCAGCATCAAGATCAGCTATTTTCTTCCCCTGTTTGGATGCATCCTCCTGAGCACCCAAACTGACATCATTAGAGGATTCTACCCTGCTAGCTGAACCAACCTTCCTTAACCTTTTGAGCCCTAAAGTTCTTGACTTCTTTCTCTTTTCCAACTGCTTAAATCTCTTCTTTAGACTAGCAATCTCCTTTGCTTGAGCAGTCTTTGCTTCCTCCAAATCAAGAACCTACTTTTGTAGTTTGGTACATAAATTCATTAATTCAGTAAGTTGCAATCTATCCTTACCACTTTGAGGTGGATCATAGGAAGGGGTAGATATAGGTTCCTCATTAGTAGCCTCATCAGGGATACGCTCTGTAGAACCATTGTCCTTCCTCTATTTCCTTTTAGACTTTTTCTTTTTAGGCTTAGATGATGATGGTTGAGTAACAATAGGTGTGGAATGGGAATCAGTAGGAGCAGCTGAATCTTTACCCATGTCTTCTGGAGCTTGAACCATCATAGTTTGAAATAGAAGGGTGATTCTCCCAGAGAAACCTTTTCCTTCCCTCTTCATATTTGCAAAAATCTTCTTTGTATGGGAAGGTGTAACATAAATCCCTTCATGTTTGGACATTCCTTCAACTTGTTTGTCCAGGAACACTTGCACAAACCTTAGATACATAAGAAATTTAACCCCACCCTACAAGTTCTTCATCATATTATAAAAAATGTACTTGGAAAAGTTAAATTTTTGGTTTGTAGCAAGACAGATGATAGCAGATGCCATAGTGCTACTAAAATCATTCCAGGCTATAGTCTTAGCACTAAGGCATTGCAGTATGGTATGGATAACAAATTTACATTGGCATGAAAAATAAGCTTTGTAGAATGTAAGCTTTTATGTAAGATTTTCATACCCCATGAGTGTCACTTGTTCAAAAATTACATCATTTGGCAGACATTCAATCCCTTTAGCATCTTCTAACATAAGATCACTTCTTACACTCTTCTCAGTGATGATCACCTTCTTCTTATCTACTAGGGCTTGTATTTGAAGTTCCCCATTAACTGTCTTAGCCTTAGCAGTTTCCCAGAATTGTTTAATGCATGATTCATATACTGTAGGATTAACTGTTAAAGCATATTTGATAGAACTTGCATTCAGAAAATCTATAATGCCTTCAAACCTATTACTTTCTTTGAGTTTTTCTAAAAACGCAACCAAATTGTGAGTTTTAGCAAACTTTAGGGTCGACATTATGATGGGTTTTGACGATTAAAGATGAAATTGAGTTAGGGTTTACGATTAGAGAGTATATCAAGGTGTAAAATCGATTGAATGAGTGATTGAAACCCTGAATCAAAGTATTTATGAAATCACCCTTGTTGGGAATTATTCATTCCTAACTTAGTACCGTTAGTAATAATACTTAGTACCGATAGTTATAGTTAGTACTGACAGTACAAAGTGTTAAGTACTGATCAGTTAGTTAGTACCGTTAGTAGAAAATAGTTAGTACCGTTTAAGAAATATGTATAAGATATTATAGGAAAAGATATGTATTATCTTTTATGCATTTTGTAAGTCTGTTAGGGTTTATCCTTGGTCTATAAAAGCCCTCACGGCATAGTTAGAGATATTAGTTCAATATACATCTCATACAATCATATCTCATAGTTAGTAATCTGTAATCACTTTAACAGATTAATAGAAATCAAAGTTTAGATTTTCATTATTCTTCTTAGTACTAATGTATAGATTCTGCATATACAATAAGTGTTCATAGTCAGTGTTTTCTCTGTAGTCAATCTGTATTTATACAAGTTGGCTATCACCCTTAGCAGGCTGCAAAGATCTGTTCAGTTTAGGACTCACAAGTGGTATCAGAGCTTGTGAGAAACTCTGAGTAAGAAGAATAAAAACCAATTATAAATCTCTATCGTACAAAACTAATCATGTCTGGTTCACAAGATGAAATACCTCCACCACCATCATCATCACAAACACCAATACAACAAACTCCTCATACTGGCTTATGGCTTTACCAGAAAAGAATCATCTTGCAAAAGTTCATAAGCGATATGCAAAAAGATTTGGGATGCCATCAAATCCAGATTTGGTGGAAATGACGAATCAAAGAAGATGCAAAAGTATATCTTAAAGCAACAGTTTGAAAGATTTTCTGTATCAAACTCAGAAGGGTTACATAAAGGCTGTGACAGGCTCCAAAGTCTTCTATCAAATTATAGATTCAGAGCAGGGTGTATCCACTCAGGATGCAAATACAAAATCCTTGAGATCTCTACTGTCTTTCTGGCATGTCTCAATTTCCTTAATCAGAAAAACCAAACGAATGGAGTGACAGTCCTCAGCTTTGAATGAACTGTATCATATTCTAAGAGTCTTTGAGAATGATGTAAAAGGTGTACAACTTCATCTCCACTAGCATCAAATGTGCATATGTATCTGAGAACACCAGCAGTACTAATGATGTTAGTACCGCTTATAGTGTTTCCTAATTACTTCTGGTCAAAACTCACAATATGAACAAACTTCATCATACTCCATAACTTTGCTAATCCAAGTCCAGTTGCCCTCAATTGGATCATGTGGGACTTGGAACAGATGTGATGAATTTAACATAAAGGAAAGATTGAAATGTCAGTGGCCATGATTACAATGAGAAATGAAAAAGTTCTAACAAAAAGACTGGTAGAAAGCTACAATTTGATGGCAAGGAATCATTTGGTTTTTTGATCAAACCAAAGTCGAGTGCTACTAATTGCCACAAGAACAAGCCATTTGCTAATAGTGTAAACCAAGGGAAAACGAAGAAGGTAGAGGAGATGTAACATCCGAGAATTTTTGGAATTTTAAAGGACTATTTTAATCTTTGACTTTTCGAGTCTGACTTGACTTTTTGACTTTTGGTCTTTTATTTTCACATAAAAGCGATTACCGCGTAACCGGTAATTTTTCGAAACATATTTAAAGGAGATATATGTTATTCCTAGGTTGATTTATCAAAAACGAGCAGCTAAATCACGTTTTCATTATTCGGACTCTAAAGCAATTTGATGTAAAACGATATTTCAGACAACTTTTTAGTTTTACCCGAGACTTGAAAACAAGCAGAAGAGGGCTAAAACAGCCTCGCAAAGTTTTGAAAACTGCACGCAACGTGTACCGACACAAAATAATTAAATTTATTTTTAATTATCGCTATTTATTTAATAAAAATATTAAATAAAATCATTTAACATTTTTATTTAAAAAGCGTTGTTGATAACGCGAACATTCGGGTTGAAATCCATTTTTATTTCGGACAAGGCGTAACCGGGTCACTAAATAAATAACGAACATTTCTATAAATGTTATAAAAATATTTATGAAATACTATCAAGTAAATACTCGTTTTTATGGGAAAAATGATTTGGAAAACAATGGCGCAAGTTTCGTATTTTGAATCGTCCGATAAGTGGCTCAAACGAGTCCCGAACCAATATTTTATAAAAGTTTCTCAACAATTACACGTTTGGTCCCTGGGAAATATTACACTCTTAACCCTAGACTATTGTAACTTGCCATTTTTTTATAACTTTTATATATATATATAGTATTTATACACATTTTTATTCATTTTACAAAAATTATAAACACACACTCTCCCTCTCTTCTCTCCCATGTCCGGCAAACCCCCCTCCTCCGGCCAGCCACCGCCGCCGGCCACCACGTCGCCGCCGCCGGAAAACTTTTCCGGCGGACTTTTCCGGCCGAAATAAAAAACGATCCCCACCACCGGATCTACCCGATCCCCACCACCACTCGCGGCCACGCGCCGTTTTCCCCCCTCCTCCGGCAGCCACAGCCGCTGCCCCCACCACCACAACAATACAACTAGGGTGCGTTGGTTTCATAGTAACACCACAAGGGTGTTTGGTTGGCTGCGTGACACCCAAAAAGGGTGCGTTGGGCAGCCATAACACCACGTAGGGTGTGTTTGTTTATGTGGTTACATCACTAGGGTGCGTTGGTTTGTTAGTCACAGCCAAGGGTGTGTTGGGTTGCGGGTCAAACACAGCCAAGGGTGCGTTGGGTTGGCAGTTCAACCATGGTTGCGTCCGGTTTAGGTTAACACAAAAGGGGTGGGTTCGGTTTAAGGTTGTAACAGCAAGGGGAGTGTTCGTTTGGTTTGTTGTTTCGCAAATTTAGGGTGTGCTGGTTTTACTGTCACCCACATAGGGTGCGTTTGTTGTGTTACTCAACGCCTGTGGTGCGTTTGGTTATTTTTATAAACAGCCAAGGGGTGTTTGGTTGTCATAACACCAACAATAGGGTGCGTTTGGCTTAACAACACCACGCAGGGTGCGTTTTGGTTTCGGGACAACCGACCCGAGGTGCGGTTGGTTGTGTTTTGCACCGACCAGGGTACGTTTGGTTTATTGAAAATCCAACAAAGACGATGTTTGGTTTTGTTATAAACGAGATAGGGTTGCGTTTGGTTGCTTAAAAATGCACAAAGGGTGCGTTTGGTTTTGGGTCAAACAGATTAGGGTGCGTGTGGTTTAGCATAAAATAGACAAGGGTGCGTTTGGTTTGGCAGCCAAGCACTAAAGGTGCGTTTGGTTGGACAGTTTGACGTATAGGGTGCGTTTGGGATAACAGAAACACACAAGGAGTGTGTATGGGTTTGAAATAAGCACCACGGGGAGCGTTTGGGTTTAGAGAAGACAACAAAGGATGCGTTTGGTTTAGCGAAACAACAAGGGTTCGTTTGGTTTATACACTTGACTAATAAATATAACACGAGACTTTATAAATTATAAATCGGAACTAAAATGGTGGTTAATGGTTAAATAAATATGGTATTTATTAATTTGTTTAGTTATAAATATATATAAATATATATTTAAAACACGTAGATATTTTGCAACGCGCGGTTTGTTGAAAAGTGGAAAAGAAAACATTAGGTTTTATAAATATGGGGAAACGTTATATAACCGGGAAGGTCATGACGAAATTTATATAACTTTTTATATTTAGTAATGTTTTACTAAAGCCTCTATTATTTTAGAAACCGATAAAAGGGACTAAGTTATATTTTAAAGATATAATAATTTGTATTATACAATAACCGGATAAACGAACGAAAACTATACTTTTACAATGAGATAACTATTTTAGACACGACTCGTCGAGGAAACGAAATATAAATTTATAAAATATTATTTTATATTTTATAATTGTCAGCTAGAAGATAACATAACAATTGTTGTAAAAACTTTACAAACATCGTTTAAACATAAGTGGTAACCTTAAAACGTACGTTTACGCCTATGCAAGAACTTCTTATTTAATTAAGTGGTGATTTCGGAAACGGGTCAAACTAATTGGTTTAATCATTTACTCACACTTATTATCTAATACCTGCAAAGCATTATATACGTCACATTAATCTTTGGATTGTTTGTCTTTGTTATATAATTCACGGTATGAGTTATATAAGGGTTTATTTATCATATGTAATATATACAGAATATATTACATACTTTGCGTTCACTTTTCAATTTATTTATTTAACCAACCACCAAACTATTACAACTTGCTGAAAGAAAGAACAAGACCCTTATTGAGGCTGCTAGGACTATGCTAGCAGATTTATTTTTACCTAACACTTTTTGGGCTGAAGCAGCTTGTTCTGTTCTTAATAGGGTATTAGTGACCAAGCCTCATAATAAGACACCTTATGAACTTGTAACTGGTAAAATACCAATCATAAGCTACATAAGACCTTTTGGGTGCCATGTGACCATCTTGAATACCATTGACCACCTGGGCAAGTTTGATGGGAAATCAGATGAAGGGTTTTTAGTTGGGTATTCTCTACAAAGCAAGGCTTTTAGGGTATACAATTTAGAAACCAAGAGAGTTGAAGAAAACCTGCATATAACCTTTTTAGAGAATAAACCAAATGTTGCAGGGAAAGGACCAACTTGGCTATTTGATCTTGATTATTTACAATTCTATTATTAATCACATGTAAGATCAGAGAATCAAGCTAACAAACATGCAGGTCCACAAGAAGCTAATCAAAAAATGCAGTTACAGAAGACATTATTAATACAGGGATTTCTAAAAACGAAGATGAATTGCTCAAGACTACTTTGTAACTGCCAATTATGGTCTTCTTATTCCTCAACTTCAAGGGGGTCAATAGCAAAGGAGCCAGGTGATGCGCGCCTAACGCGCGCCGCGAGCGCAGCGAATTTTAAAGACAAATGGGAAGCCAGTAGATAAGGAGGATCAAGTCTTTTTGGATGAACTTGAAAGACTTAAGAGACAAGAAAATGATGCTAATGATGCAGCTGAAGCTCTCAGGAAGGAGTTTGCTCAACAAAAGTGGGATTTTGCTTCTACAAGCAGGTCGCAAACCTAGCAGTACTAACATATTTAAGACTGCTACACACCCAGTTAGTACCCTGCCAGTCCTGATGTGATCTAACAATCCTAACTGAACAAGATGATTCAGAAATACCTGCACTTGAGGACATTTATCAAAATCCTACTGATGGTATTTTTACTAATTCATCTTATGATGATGAGGGTGCAGTGGCTGATTTCACAAATTTAGAATCTGTTGTGAATGTTAGTCCTATTCCCACATCAAGGATTCATTCTATTCACCCTTCAACTTTAATACTTGGAGATCCAAAATTAGCAGTTCAAACAAGAAGTAAAGTGACTAAAAGTTCTGGAGCCTATGCTTTTGTAAGTTATGTTCAAAAGCAAAGGAGAAATAATCATAAGGACTTCCAGCATTGTTTATTTGCTTGTTTCTTGTCTCAAAATGAACCCAAGAAGATTTCAGAAGCACTTGAAGATGAAAGTTGGGTTGATGCTATGCAAGAAGAATTGCTGCAGTTCAAGATTCAGAAAGTTTGGATTCTTGTAGATTTGCCTTATGGGAAGAAGGCTATTGGAACAAAATGGGTTTATAGAAATAAGAAGGATGAGAGAGGAGTTGTTGTCAGAAATAAAGCAAGGTTAGTTGCTCAGGGACATAGGCAAGAGGAAGGGATAGATTATGATGAGGTTTTTGCTCCTGTGGCAAGGATTGAAGCCATTAGGATCTTTTTAGCCTTTGCCTCTTACATGGGCTTCATAGTCTATCAAATGGATGTGAAAAGTGCCTTCCTTTATGGCAAAATTGATGAGGAGGTATATGTGTCTCAACCACCAGGTTTTCTAGATCCTAAATATCCTCAGAAGGTCTACAAAGTGGTGAAAGCTCTCTATGGGTTACATCAAGCTCCCAGAGCCTGGTATGCTACTTTATCTACTTTCTTGTTGAAGCATTGTATACAGAAGGAGGAATCTATTACAAGACTCTTTTCATTAAGAAGGTCAAACATGATATCATAATTTGTACATGTTTATGAGGATGATAATCATATTTGGTTCTACTAAAGAATATTGGTGTGATGAATTTGAGGCATATTATGTAAGGGTAGATTTCAGATGAGTTCTATGGGAGTGCTTACCTTCTTTCTTAGATTACAAGTCAAACAGAAAGAAGATGGTATCTTTATAAGTCAGGATATGTATGTTGCAGAAATCTTGAAGAAGTTTGATTTGTGAGTGTTAAGACTTGGCATAGTAAACCAATTTGAGTCCCAGAAAGCCCTTTAGTCAAGGATGTGGGCCAGTGAGTGGATGTACATCTTTATAAGATCCATGATTGGTCTTAATGTACTTGACTGCTTCTAGGTGATATTATGTTGCAGTATGTGCTTGTTTCGAGGTTTTAGGTCACTACCAAAAACCTTCCCATCTAAGTGATGTTATGAGAATCTTTTAAGTATCTAAAGGGGGCAAACCCAAAATGGGCATTTGGTTATCCTAGGAGTGTCACTAATTTGACATAGAAGCCTACTCTGATAGTGATTATGCTGGAGCAAATATTGACAGGGAATCCACAACGGAGGTTGTCAATTTCTTGGAAAGGAGACTTTATTTCTTGGCAATTGCAAAAAGCAGACCACTGGTGGCTAATTTCTACAACTGAGGCATAATATGTTGCATGCTGCAAATTGTTGTGACAAGTTTCTGTGGATTCAAATCTAAATGTTAGATTTGGGTTAAATTCATATGGAACACAAAAAATCTACATGATAATGATAGTACTTATATTGGCATTGTAATAGGAATCCAATATATCACTCCAAAACCAAAGCATATTGCATTAGGCACTCACTTCATAAGGGATGCTTATGACGAAGAACACATTCAGCGTGCTTTAGAAATCTATACTGATGGAATAATGTAGCTGATCTTCTAACCAAGGCAATTTGATGTTAGTAGGTTTCCAGTTTTGGTTCGTTGTTTAATATTGGGATGATCAATCATAAGCCAGCTTTGTTAAGGGGAGGCAATATGATTTGTTGTATAGTTTGTATGAAGTGTTCAGTGTGCAGAAGCATTTTTAAACATCAGTGACAAGTTTCAAGAAGTTAATTAGGTTTTCAAAAGTCATTGGGAAGAGCTTCAGATGGTATTGAAGTATTGTTTTTGCCAAACTTGTTCATTTTTTGGTTGGCACAAGTTAGTACCGACAGTGAAAAGTTAGTACCGTTGGCCAAAGATAGTACCGCTATAGAGACGTTGAAGTCAAATACCGCCAAAGGTACAAAGTGTAAATTGAAACGGTTTCTTTGATTTTAGGTTTCCTAAAAGCTATATAAATCCCCATATCATTGAACAGGTTTTTCTTACATAACTCATCTCAAATTAATCTATTCATATACAAGCCTAATCTTTCTCTCACCGACGATCACGACTTCAACCACAATGGCTGTTCTTGAATTATGCCCTAAGCACAATATGGTCGCTTATTTAGAGAAGACTGAAGGCAACGCAGAGTTTCATGAGATTATTTATTTTCTTGTGCGCAGCTCTATTCATCATGCACTCACTGTAAGTCCAGTAGTTTCTTCAATAATTTCATTTGTTAACAATTTTGGATGATGTCTGCTAAGTCCAAAATAATCACAATGTAGGTACATTTCATGCCAAAGTAGCTGGATAGTCTTTTGTCTATCTCTGTGAAGCATCCTAGAATGGACCTTCTTTTTGATGATGCTGATGGATAGATTTCTACCTAATCAGGCTATATTGTTCGATGCTATAACTAACTCATGGTTCATGAGGGGGATTTAACTGTTTGTTAACATTTATAAAGCTTGTTTTCACCCCAATGGAGGTTTTCTCTATTTCCATACAATGAATCATTGTATTAGTTCCAACAAATAGCACCTCCCTGGCGATCTTATTTCCCACTAACTTTGCAATGCTGTCATTTGCTTTAAACATCTAATCAGAAATATAAGTTTAAATAATTTTTTGTGGTATGCTTAGAAATTTATATGGCAAAGAAGTAGTTTGTAATGTATCCATGTTTTATTCAATCTTTTTGGTGTAAACAGCTATGTGAATGTCACCTGTAACCTTTAGATCATTTTCCTGTAAATGCTTTGACAAGTAAAGTTTTCTCCTTTATGGTTAAAAATGGTAAAAACTATAAAGCCAACTTAGTTGGATTGTTGCTAAAAAGAAAAAGTTGTTGATTATCAAGATCAAGATGTGTAAAAATGTTTGGATACATCCTCCAAGAACTTAAGAAGATTAACTTGAAGAAACATAAAGTTAAAAGAGTTTAACAATCATAGTTTTAGTGGAGGTATGTTGGGAATTATTCATTCTGACTTTTGTAACAGTTAGTAATAATACTTTAGTAAATCTAGTTATAGTAGTATGACGAGGTTCAAAGTGTTAAGTTACTGATCAGTTTAGTTAGTACCAGTTAGTAAAAAATAGTTAGTCCGTTTTAGAGATATGTATGAGATAATATAGGGAAATGATTATGTATCTTTTCGTTATGCATTTTGTAAATCTGTTAAGGTTTATCCTTGGTCTATAAAAGGAACCCTCACTGCATAGTTAGAGATATCAGTTCAATATACATCTCATACAATCATATCTCATAGTTAGTAATCTGTAATCACTTTAACAGATTAATAGAAATCAAAGTTTAGATTTTTATTGTTCTTCTTAATACTATTATGTAGATTCCGCATATACAATACGTGTTCATATTCAGTGTTTTCTCTATAGTCAATCTGTATTTATACAAGTTGGCTATCACCCTTAGCAGGCTGCAAAGATCTGTTCAGTTTGGGACTCACAACCCTCAACAGCATTAACTTGAACTGGCAGCATTAAGTTAAGCCTAACAGTATTAACTAACCCAACGATAGTAAGTTATGCCTGGCAGCATTAACTTATGCCTAACAGCAGTAAGTAAATGCCTAGCAGCATAAACTAGTACTGACAATAGTAAGTTTAAGCTTAGCAGCATTAACTTTGACACACTAACATTAACTCCAATTTCATTCCAAAAAGCATTTCCATCATGAATTTTGACTCTCACAAGCTCTCTTTCTATTTTTGATCTCATTATATCTCTCATTTCTTTTTCTCACCAATTCACTCTATCTGTTTTTATATCACACAACTCTCTTTATTTTTTAGCTCACTATATCTCTCATTTCTTTTTCTCACCAATTTACTCTATCTGTTTTTATATCACAAATCAAGAGCCCTAACAGATAGTTTGGTACAAAATTCCATCAATTCCTTTAGTTTCATGTTGTCCTCCCCACTTCCAAGTGTGTTAACTCTTAAGAGAGGTGGATCATAGGACTTGTTTAGATGCAGCCTCAAATCAAATTTACGCTTTTAAACCCCCAATATGGTATCCTAGCACCTGGGACCACTACCTGAATTAGTTCCCTAAGGAAAAGACTCATTAAGTGTTGCCATAGTTTGGTCACTATTTATGTTTCAATATCTGCTCTAACTTCTAAGCTAGAAGCAGTAGTAGTCGCAGCCCGAGTTTCCATTTGTCTTTTCCACTCCTTATGCATAGTCTCATCTGTTACAAAGGGAATAGGTCCACTAGACTGAGATATCTCAGTAGTCCTTTTGGCTTTCCTAGGTTTTTGAGTCTTTTTGGGTTAAGATACTAATGGAACAGTGATTGGTTCTAGATTAAATAGTAAGACAGTTGTGGATGTGTGATGGGGTTTAGTGGGATTTCCTAACCCTTCACCCACTTCTGCTTGATTGGTTCAACATCTTTAATTTTGACAACAATATTAAATGCAACTATTAGCATTAAGTATACTTGCTAGTAGTAAGTCACTCTAACAGCACTAACTTTAAATTCATCCTTAGTTGCTGTTCCATTCCATTCCAATCCATTCCATTCCAAATATCCTTTCATTAATCAAGACTTCATAATTAACCTCCCCTCAATAATGCTTCAGAGGTTAAGCATTCCAATACTTGAAATCAGATATTGAAATCAGCTAACATCAAATACCTTTGTGAGTAGATCTACAACATTGTGATCAGTATGAATCTTGATCACTTGAGTTAATCTCTTCTCATATGAATCCCTGATGAAGTGATGTCTACTTTCAATATGCTTAGTCTTTGAGTGAAACATTGGATTCTTAACAATGCAGATTGTGCTTTCATTGTCAATGTAAATCTTGGTGTTCATAAAGTTGTTTTCCATAATTAAGCAATTGTTTTTGATCCTTAACACCTGTCCAACAAAGATATTTGCCCAGTAGCAAACATACATATGCTCAGTAGTGGAGTTGGCAATTATAGTCTCCTTTTTACATTGCCATGAAATTAACCTTCTTCTAAGAAATTGACAACCTTCTGTCGTGGATATCCTGTCTAAGCTAGCACCATCATAATCACTATCAGAAAAAGCCTCTAAGTTAAATGGTGAATCTCTAGGATACCAAAGTCCTAATTTTAAGGATGACATTTTAAGTATCTAAAGATTCTCATTACCAACATGAAGATGTAAGTCGCATAGGGGTAACTTGGAACCTTGGCACATGCACAAACAGCAAAACATTATTGGTTGGAGTCAAGAAGTTGTTAGGTACATCAATTATTCTATCCAATCATGGATCTATACAAGTGTTCATCTACATCTTCACCATCTGCATCTTTGAGCAAAGGCTTATGGGTTTCCATTGGCGTGCTTACTGTTTTTACATCACTAAAGCCAAATATCTTTAAAATCTCAGTCACATACTTGTCTTGGCTTATAAAAATCACATCTTCCTTCTGCTTCACTTGTAGTCCTAGGAAGAATATGAGTTCACCCATAGAGCTCATTCAAAACTTCTTATGCATCATCTTCTCAAATTTAGTGCATAATAACTTCTTTGTAGAACCAAAAATGATATCATCCACATACACTTGAACTAACAGAATATCACTTTTGACCCTTCTGATAAACAAAGTCTTGTCTATCTTTCCTCTCTGAAACCCATTGTCTAACAAATAAGTTGACAAGGCTTTATACCAAGCTCTAGAAACTTGATGCAATCCATAAAATGCCTTTTCTACTTTGTATACTCTATCAGGGAAGTCTAGATCTTCAAATCCTGGTGTTTGACAAACATAGACTTCCTCTTCAATCTTTCCATAAAGAAAAGCACTCTTGACATCCATTTGGTACACCACAAAGTCTTTAAATGAGGCATAGGCTAAGAATAGCCTAATTGCTTCAATTCTGGCAACAGGGGAAAAAACATCATCGTAGTCTATCCCTTCTTGTGTGTACCCCTGAGCAACCAACCTTGCTTTGTTCTTTATCACAATGCCTCTTTCATCATTCTTGTTCCTGTAAACCCATTTAGTGCCTATGGCCCTTTTGCCATTTGGTAAATCTACCAGGGTCCAAACCTTTTGTAATTTGAATTGTAAAAGCTCATCCTGTATAGCTTCTATCCAAATTGGATCCTTCAATGCTTGGATTACCTTCTTGGGTTCTTCTTGTGATAAAAAGTAATCAAACATGCAATTTTGAAAGTTTTTATGGTTGGTCCTCTGCTACACTGAGCTAAACATAGCATGTTCAGTCACACTCTTTGTCATCCTTCTGGTTTAAGGTGTTGAATGTATATCTCTAATGATTTGTTTAACTGGATGATTCTTGTGAATTCTGGTAGTTGGAATAAGATTGACACGGATATGTGTATCCAAATTAGTCATGTCAGCCTCTGCACCATCATCTTCAGCATCACTAAATTTTCCAATTTATTCCAAATTAGGTAT
The DNA here is from genome assembly GCA_026074375.1 of Tanacetum coccineum. Taxonomy (NCBI): domain Eukaryota; kingdom Viridiplantae; phylum Streptophyta; class Magnoliopsida; order Asterales; family Asteraceae; genus Tanacetum; species Tanacetum coccineum. The sequence goes on from BQNB010028696.1 coordinate 19,101, forward strand.
ATTTGGATCATCAGCACATCCATAGACTATATTCTCATCAACATCATTATCCTCTATGCTAGCAGCATTAACAGTTGCACTAGCAGTATTAATTGTGTTAATGTTGTTAACACTTGCATCCTTCTCTTGATTAATTCATTCACCCTCTTCAGTTGGATTACCACCTAGATTTCCTGGATCTTCAGCATCCTTCTTTTCCTCCTCCCCCGATGGTTTGAATCCAACATCAGGAGAATCCTTTAAATTTTAAGAGAACAGTAGATCACGAGTCCATAATGGTAGCAGTATGTAATCTTTGCCAGGTACTGTCTCCACTCTAGTTTTACCTGCATTGTCACATGCTTTTGTACCTGCACTACCATTAGATTAATTCCCTACAACAACTGGCTTATAGTTTATAGATTTTGTTAGTGCATCAATATCAAAAAGCTAATTTGGCCTACTTCCTGCAATATTAGGTGTATTCTCACTAAATTGAACATGCAGGTTCTTTTCTACTATCCTAGTTCTACTGTTGAATACTCTGAATGCTTTGCTATTGGTAGAGTATCCTACAAAGAACCCTTCACCAGCCTTTTCATCAAACTTACCTAGGTGATCTATGGTATTAAGGATTGTAATAGGATACCCAAATGGTCTCATGAAGCTTAAGGCAGGTTTTCTACCTAGAAAAAGTTCATAAAGGGTCTTGTTATGAGGCTTAGTTACTAATACCCTATTTTTCACATAGCAAGCAGTATTAACTGCTTCAGCCCAAAAAGTAGTAGGTAGCTTTGAATCAGCTAGCATTGTCCTAGCAACCTCAATTAGTGTTTTAGTTTTCCTCTCAGCTGCTTCATTTTGTTGAGGAGTTCTAGCTACACTAATTTCTCTCTTAATACCATTTCTCTTACAAAACTAATTCATCTCCTTATTCTTGAACTTAGTTCTATTGTCATACCTAATTACCTTAACCCTTTGATCTATTAGATTTTCTACTCTAGTTATAAAGGACTTAAGTATGCCACTAGTCTCATCTTTAGTAGCTAGAAAGAAAACCCAACTAAACCTACTATAATCACATGTGACAACTAGGCAATACATCTTTTTCATTAAACTTTTTACAAATGTTGGACCAAACAAATCCATGTGCAACATATGCAAAGGTTGGTTGATTGAACTTAATGTTTTGGACTTACAAGTAGCTCTATGTTGCTTTCCCTTTTGACAAGCAACACAGGTTTGATTAATTTCAAAAAAATTTGAAGGTAAACCTCTTACAAGATTTCCCTTAACTAGTTTATTCATAGTTTTGAAATTTATGTGTTCAAGCCTTCTATGCCAAAGTTTAGATTCATCAGATATGGGTTTTGCAAAGAGATAAGTTAGACCTCCTTTAGGAACAATATTCTTTAAATCAACACAGTGTCATTAAAGAGAACACAATTTTTTTGTCACACATTTGTGAGACACTAAAGAGGTTAAACTTTAACTCTTTTACAAAATACACATTCTCAAAATCTAAATTACTAGTTTTGATTGTACCTCTGCCTGTGATTTTCCTTCCTTTGGGGTTACCTCCAAAGGTAACATATCCTGCGTCTATCTCTTCATAGTCTGTAAGATAGGACATGTTCCCTATCATGTACCTTGAGCATCCACTACCAATCACTCCTTTATCCTGTAAATCTATTTGTGGATTTCCCTGCACATTAGATAAGAAAATCAGCTTCTTTTGGGGACCCAAGCTACCACTAACTTAGATCTGCCTTGTGCATCAACATAATCAAACTTTTTTAAGGTGATTGATGCACTGTTGTGTTTAGAAACATGGTCTAAAACTTTAGTCTTTGGTTGCATCAACACAATCAAAATTTTTCAAGGTGATTGATGCATTGATTTGAGTGATTTATAAACCGGTCTAACAAACGTTAGTGCATTGGTTATCCTAAAACCAACAAGCTGAGGCCTTAACATCAATAACATTATCTCCCTTACAACAATAACTACTGCTTTTGCCTAGCAACATTAACTACTCATTGCTTAGCAGTATTAACATTTTTATCCTTTAACCAGGTATTAACCCTCTGATTAAAATATTGCGTTTATTAAATGTTGTATTCTTCGTGAAATGGACCACTTAAATATTTTGAATGTGCTATTTTAGAAAGATGTGACATTGATCTAGCAGCATTTACTGTTGTTTTTGTGTGAGCAACATTAACTTGTCTAGCAGTATTAACTGATACTAAGCCAGACTTTATTAGTACTGCTCTTGGAACCATGTTCTTTTTAGGGCAGGGGTGAGTCTTTTTGACAAAATTCTGATGATTCACCCTTTTAGCATTGTTCCAAAACAGCTTATGATATTTTGAGAACTAATTTTGATTCACCTTTTTACAATTTACCTGCAAGTGATCAAAACTTCCACATACATAACAAGCTTTGTTAAACATCTCAAAATTACTTCCTAACTTTGAACATCATATGATTCTATATCTTTGATTGCACTCCTAAGGAGTATGAGTGTTTTGCCTAAGTTGTTCAACATGTTTAGCAGTTTTCCTAGCAGTTTTTCCTTTAGGTTTAACAAATTCTATCTTAGCAAAACTAGGCTTAAATGTTTTCTTTTTAATCTTAGCCTGAGGCACATCATCATCCTCATTATCAAACACCCAATCCTCAATAATTGGAGCACCATTATTCTTCCTAACTACTTTAGGCTTTGCTTCACTAGCCTTAGCTTCATTGTTCTCAACTACAGGCTTAATAACTATAGGCTCACTTGTAAACTCTTCTAAACTAGATAATGACAAATCAGGTTTTGGAGGCATAAAGTTTCTTGTATAGGGAGGTAGAACAACATTATACCCTAAACCTATTTTGCACTTATCAACTATCTGACAATCTATTAATTTGCTTAAGTTTTTAGATGAATACTCAAAATTTTCTACTGTTAGCTAAATTTCATCTTTTTGTTTTTGAGCCAGTTCTAACTTCCTTCTAAGCTCTGTAATGGCTACTTATCTTAAATGAATATCACATTTTAAGACCTTGATATCTTCCTCATAAACAGACTCATTTTTCTTATAGACTAGAAGTCTTGCTTTTACAGACTTTAAACTTGTTTTATAAGCAATAGCATTTAACTTTAGGTATGTCCATAAGAGTCTTTAACATTTGTTCATTTTGTTCTTTAAAATTTAACATTTTACAAACAAGATGATGAACAGTTTGAATCAGATAGAAACCTTAGAGTTAAACTTATCGAAGAGTAAGCCATAAGCGGCAAAAAGTTAGTGGGACGTCTTCTGCTTGATCACTTCCAATCAAACCAGAACCATCAACAAAGACACCAAAGCATAGAGTAGTTATCTCCACTATGGCACAACTCTCTGTGTTCTCCCCAAACTTGTTTTCTTGTGTTTCCAGGAGACACTGCACCTCCCTTGCAAAGTTTTCCCCTTTTGTGGCAGTTTAACCACTCTACCTTGGTACTAACAAACCCAATGGTCCCATTACCATTAAGGCACGACATGTAAGCTGTTTCCATTCGTTGTCTTCTTCGGAAGAAGTATCCTTGCCCCTTATAATTAGCATAGCCATCCTCGCCCACCACCAAGTCTTAACTCTCTATCAAATCATCAGGTATAAATTGTAACAAGTACCTCATTGTCAAAGTTTCTGGACTATTTGGTTGACTTTGCAAACCGAAAAGCACCGATAACAACATCACTCAAGTTTATAATTTGTGTTGAGTAAACTCAGCGGTACTTGATGCTAACTCACAGATTGTAGCACCATTACACTAGGTATTAACTGTCTTAACCACATTTGTCACTGCTATTTGCCAGTTTTTGATGGACACAAAGCCTACGTTTTGATGTGTGTTTGTGCTTGCGAGCTTGATGTTTCTCCTTCTTGACCCTGGTTTCATAGATCTCAGGTTGTTAAAAAAGATCATACGAGCTTAATGTAACTAGTCTCAGCTTGTCTCCAGCCACACAATGGTATGATTGTGTCATTCTGGTCACAGACTTCTAAACTTTTGATTCACATCATACTTCTAGTGAGATACTTCCACCATGAATCTCCAACTGACTACTTAGCTTTTGAAGACTATCAAAGGTTTGCGATCTAACACCTCTCGAGCTAGACTGCAGTAAAATGTTTCCATACTATTGCTATTAGGAAGTAATTCTTACAGAGAAGTCATTTATTAGTAGCAGCATTCCCCGAGTCCAAAACCTCTCTCAATAGCCTGCAGCAAATGAACTTGGCATCTATGAGATGGAGTTAACCAATCAATGATGTCATATAGGTGATGCCGTAAATAAAGAGTTATTGCCTTCACATATCTAACCCTTCGTTGGCCTTTTACTTCAGCAGTGTAGGAACAAGTTGTATCTCAACACCTTAACACTTTTGTCTTATTAGGAGGGTGCATTTACCCGATTCTCTATGACTCTTCCCAAAGAAATAAATCAATCAGAACTGAATTAATCTGTTCCATCCTCATACCAACCAAAGCTCATATTCACTTTCTGGTTGAGCCATATGGCACTTTTGATGCGCAGCCACGCAAATGTACCGAGTCATTGATCCATGATCTTCTTAGCAAAAGTAGCCTCAAAGCAACAAAGCTCTGATACCACCTTTTTACAGAATCCCGTTACACTTCTAATGACGATATCGAATTCATTAAGCATGTTTAAGATTAGTTTATGATAGATAAATCTAACACAACTTAGATTAAGAAACTTTGTTTGATAATACTAAAGATTATGCGGCAACAAAACCTATTAATATAGAAAGAATTCTTCAACAGAACTAAGTAACAACACAATGAATAAAATTTCTCAACAATAAAACAGCTCTAATCTTATTATTACAAATACAACGAAACCTCTCCTCCATCCTAGTTATTAGGCGATTTCTACAAAACCTTGAAAGCTATAACGATACATCCAAACAAAAAAGACATTTCATCTATATCAAACTCTATGCCCAGGACCCTTCCTTTTTATAACACCAAGGTAATGTCGCCTAGTCGATTACAATATACTACCCTATAAACTAGCATATCCTCAAAGATCTATTCTATAGACTAACAAATCCTTATCTCATAACAGTAAATCTTGATCTTCAGCAAATCTTTTATCGTTGCGAGCAGGCTGTGGACCTTTCAGGCAGTTGTAGGACTTTGTAACGGGGCAGCACATTAATCTAAACGAAGGCAGTAGTAACTTATACACCTGAGTTTTGTAGCATTTAACGTGTGTATGTAGCAAGGGAATAAGTAACTGACTTGGAATGTTTTCTTTAATCTCACCAAGCAATAACTTACACTAGCAGTACGGAACATAGGTAACTAGTAGTACTTTAATGGTACTCTAAGGAAATAGCAGTAGTAACTATGAACTAGCAAGTACTAACACTTAGCATATTTTTCCATTAGATTAACCAGACCACACTGAAGTTTTACTAGCAACGCGTAACACAAACTTAAGAAGCAGTAACTTCACAGCATCATACATCAGAAGTCCTATTACATCCCAACATGGCCCATTAAGCCCATTAACCACTTGAGGCCCATTTTAAAGGCCTAATTAATTAGCTAACTCTCATCCGGGCATAGTTAACTTGTGATTGAGCTTAACGGATACTTTCTGGACCTTGACCAAGTTTGACCAATGTTGACTATTGGAGTGACTAAAGCCAATAACCAATGAACCAATGTGAAATATCTCATCAAACCTGAGTTAATCATAACCCAATCAAACATGGTATGGCAAATCATAAACAAGGCTAACATTCTCATCTAACATCAAATATCACTACTATGTTCCTATCTTTAGTTATACTCTTTCTTAAGCAAATAAAGGGGCTGGATAGAGAATGGGTCCCGCCCCGGGCTCATAGGGGGTGGGGGGGCTTTTGACAATATCCTGACGAACAGATTCTTCCATTCAATGCATGGCTACCTGTTGGAAAGATCAATATTCTCTTGGATCTACAAAGATTGAAAAAGAATCCCATCTTTCGCATTTTAGTTGACATTCTCCAGAACACTAATTTCTTAAGAGCATTCATTGCATCAGCAAATGTTCCAACTATCTACATTCAGCATTTTTGGAATACCCTTGCACAAGATGTAAAGACTGGGGAATATAGCTTTCAACTGGATGAACAGTGGTTCATACTTAATGATGATCTTCTTCGTAAGGCTTTGGAGATTACACTTAGACTCAGCTTAACCATTTGTGTCACCTTATAGAATTTGTGAACGGACTGGGCTATCTAGAAGAAATTTACTTTATTTCTAATATGCATGTGAACAATCTATATCAGCCATGGGGAGCTATTCTGTCTTTGATCAACTAGTGTTTAACTGGCAAGACTTTTGGCAGTGACAAACCCCAATACCTTGTACTTAAAATGTTGTGGGGTATTGTCATAAGATCTAATGTTGACTATGCAGAACTTCCATGGGAAGAGTTTGTGCAAGCTACACATTATGATTTTCTTTTCTTAGCTCATACCAGCCACCTTAACATTCCAACACAATAAGCCAATACCTTCACTTCATCCTACATGTCGTCATCACAAACTTATAAAATTTTATTTGGGAAGTGAACAAAATATTCATAGAAGACCTAGGTCTCCGGTTCACGTTACAGGAGATGACCTTCTTCTTGGAAATCTTAAGTTCTTACCTAAAGGCAAAAAAGGATGAGCTTTTTGGAAAGTCTATTCTAAAAGAATTGATTACGAAAGCCATTCAAAATTCATCATACTACCAGCAGTATTTGAAAATGGTTGCTCGTAAACCCACTGCTAAAGAGGGTGGATAGAAGAAGACGAGTTCTAAAGTTAACAAGCCTACACCTATCAAGAAGCCTGCACCAGCCAAACAAACGAAGCATGTGAAAGATAAATCCACCAAGCCTGCTCCTTCAACGAAAGCCAGCAAGGGTAAAGTGTTAAAAGTTTGAAAGGGAAAGAGGTCTGACCGTCTTGTTGATGAAAAAGATGAAGAACCTCAACCAGCTCCTGAACCTCAAATAGAAGATGATGAGTACAATCTACAAAGAGGTATTCAGATGAGTTTGGAATCATTTTAGGCACCTGTCGGCAGAGTTGCTATTCGTGAACCTATCTCAGGTGTCACACGAAGCCTCCTAGTAGTTAAAGGAAAGGGGAAAGGCATTGCTACTGATGAACAGGTTGCACAATCACCTCTAGAATTACAAAATCCAAAAGGGAAAAGTACCACGGATCAATATATCTTTCAGAGGAGGACTCCAGTGACTGAGGAAGCATCTACTTGACCCTCGGAACAACCTGGGGATGATAAGTCTGCTAATATAGTCTGTGATACTCCATCTTCTCTAGATGTTGAAACTAATGCTGAAGCTGAGATGTCTGACAGTAAGGGTGATACTGAAATCCTGAATGTTGATGAAGAAAAAGGTGAAGATGTTTCTAACACTGTGGTGTTAGAGGAAAGAACAATTAAACTTGATGAAGGCCAGGTTGGATCAGACTCTGGTAATACACTCAAGTCTCGACCTCCACCAGATGAAGAATAGGCTAGATCAAACCCTGGACAAAGTCATGTGGCTCTTGCTGGACCAAACCCTGAGCCCATGCACGAAGACTTCATCGCTACAATTTACCCTAAATATCATGAAAGCTTGAAGCATACTACTGAGGAACATGCCTTCTTGGAGAATCCACCAAGCTCATCCAGGAATCTTTCATCAATGAAGAATCTCGATGATGCTTTTACCTTTGGTGATTAATTCATTGATGATAAATCTCCAGAAGATAAACCAGGAAAAGCTACTGGGGACACTAAAGTTGAATCAATGGTCACCATCCCGATCCACCAAGCTTCGTCATCCATTCCTCCACAGTCCGTTCATGTTATCAATCTCTCATCTCTCAAACCAGTATCATCTCCTATACAAGCACCAACAGTTACAACTACAACCGCAACAACAACAACTACAACACTGCTTCTACCACTACCACCTCCACAACAACAAAGCACCATAGATCCTGCGCTAGCTACTCGTGTCTCGGCGCTAGAACAGATATGTGCCAACTTTGAAAAGAAAAACAAGGTTCAGGATCAGACTACTCAAGCTCTCTCATCCAGGATATTCTCACTGGAGAATCACGATCTGTATTCGAAGATTGACAATTACATCAATGAGACCATTAAAGAAGCTTTAAAAAATGCTCTTCAAGCTCCAGTTCATAAACGCTTCAGAGAGTTGTCAGAATTTGATAAGAAAGAAATTCTTCATGATCGGATGTTTAAAAGTGGCTCCTACCGATCACAGCTTGAACATGCAGCTCTCTGCGAAGCTCTAGAGGCATCTATGGATCGTGAGAAAAGGGAAGAGTTTGTTGAAGCAACGGCCAAGTCTCATAAGAGCCGCCGTGATGACTAAGATCCTCCTCTACCTCCTTCAAAAGACTCAGACCAAAATAAGAAAAAAGGCATGATTCGGACACATCTGCTTCAAAACAGTCCCAAGCTCAGACGTTGTAACACCCTCAAATTGGGTCGCAGCGGAATATGGGTCTGGGGGTGGTACTTCATAGATCAACAGCACAAGATATATATATATAATAACGACCATTAAAAGTCATTTAAAACTGATACATTAGATTTAATAAATTGTTGTTACATAAGTCTAAAACTTCGCTTGTTCATTGTTCAAAATACAAAGATTTTAGTCCATAACAGATATATCCCCAAAATGTAATGCAACCAAATCTTTTATGCATATGACTTCTAAAATAACGACCACCAATGTATCCCTGGTCTTGCACCTCATTGATCTCCTGAGAAAACATTGCTTAAAACGTCAACAATAATGTTGGTGAATTCATAGGTTTGTAAAATGTATAATGTAGGACCGCAAGATTTCCCCATGATAATGCAACAGATGCAAACATCATAAAATGTGATTACGTTTCCCTAAGCTCATGACACTAAAGCTCGACATGTATGAATTGCAATATAAATTGTCAACATTGCCCGTGATGATGTTCTAACCCGCATCATCCCGTATCTAACATGGTATACTTTTGTTATCCGGCATACCGGCATAGTGAGCATGACTCACCCGAACGGGGATGTCAATCCTAAATAGATCTATTTATAACATTCGCGCTCATAACAAGTAATTGACAGATCATGATAATGGGCTTAGAGGGTTATTGCTACTTAGGCAAACAAATAATCGTAATGTAAAATGTTCACTTGCGTCCAATTGTAAAACATGCATATGTTTCTCACCCTAAAACTTGTAAATCATTATAAATGTAAAACATGAGGCTATGAACTCACCTCGAATGGATGAGTTAACAATGTAAACCAAATGCGTGAAAATGCGTCACAATTACGCCCGAATGCAACCTGATTGAATACTCTATAGGCCGTATAAACGTAACGATTAAGCTACATTGCAGATAACTAAAACCATATATAACATTCTAATATAGCGACAGACATCACCATCTAATTTGTATAATATAAGTAGAAATCATATTTGACATTAAAGTAAAAACGATTCTAAATATCTCTATAGTAAAAAATTGGCGCAACTTATCGTTTTAATGTCCTATTTCTTACGTTTCTTATGTCCACACTTTCGTATTAAATGACTGATTATCCAAAATCATTATATTTGTCATAATATTCTTAAGTCGCACTGGTGAACAATACTTTTTTACTCTTTCATATACATTTATATAATTTAATTATCGTCAAACTCGTAAATGACGTCATCCTTAATTCGTTTAACTCCGATTTTAGTGATTCTTTCGAGTACGTCTTCGTAATTAAAAGTTCTATTTATTTGTGATTTTTTCAAAATAAAAAATCACCTAAATGTTTATAGTAACCTATTATAAATTAAATATTTATAAAAAGTATTTATATCACGTAAACAAGCAAATGCACTAACTCCTTCGTGTTTATTGATCCAAAAATTATGATTCTTAATGTTTTGGAATTCCTAAAAATGTGTGTACTACACATAAGAAAAATAATATATAGCATATATAACAGGGAAGTGAATGTACATGAAAGTTTTTACACTAAATCATTTCTTTTATAAAACACTTTTTATAACTAAATCTTGCAAATTACGTATCTCCGTCATTCTAGCTCGGTTTTTTGAGTTTATTACATTTTTAGAATCCTTATGAGATGTAGTATTTTATAAAAATATAAAATGAATATGTTATATTTCGAATTTAATCAGACCACTTTGATATTTTTGCTAAAAATATGTTTACACTTGTTTTTGTAACTTTTTAGTTTTAAGTAAACATTGTTTAAAAGTGCTCCGTTAACATAAAAAACCAATTATATCAGCGAGAGAGCGCGAGAGCGCGAGCGCTTACACACACGAGATAGTCCATGATTTGTCCGCAATATATTGTCCCAAGATTCAACAATGAGCTACATACGTCAACTCATTTGTTCATGATCTTTAATAAGTACACTTTTAAAACCACTAGTTTATATATACACTTTTTATACATAAACCACACTTGTACAATACTTATACTTCCATTCCAACATTATATTAACATCCATATAACACAAGTAAAAGTATATCATACCATGATCACAAGTAAAAATCTGATATTTTATCATGTAATAATATTCCTAGAATGGTGATATAAACTACCATTTCGTCATTTTATAATAACACATAAAATCATGAAATAGTAAAGAGAATTAAGGTTTTTTAGATCAACCTTAATATAGAATGTAATGGTGATGAGAAAAAATGTCTAAAACCCTTGGCTTTAGCAACAAACAACTCCCATAGCTTCACTCAAGTCTTACAAAACCTTAATCCAAAGAAAACCCTAATATTGAACCTTCTTGTTTTAACAATTGTAAACCCCAAGCCAAACCTCTAAATCACACCTTCGGCATAATCTTATGATATGATAAAGGAATAAGCTGAAATGTAGTAAATAAATTTTTATGGTGATTATTTATGTTGTTTGCGAGTTTGGTTGGCTGTGGGTTTTTGGAGAGACATAAAAGAGAGATATTGGTGAGTTTTTCACCTAAGAAATAAAAGTGTATGTGTTTCTTACTAGTTTGCTTCCTATAATAACCATCAAATAACTAGGTCAACAGTCTTCATGTGACAGTCTGTAATACACTAAGGAGGAGTTTTAAGAAGTATCTGTCCAAGATAAAACTAGTCCTAATATTTTCTTAGTGTTTCTGTACAAGATCAAGACTTGGAATGATCTTTGCTGTGCGTATAATTTGTCCCCTATGGGACCATATATTGTTTCAAAATATATGGGTGAGGAAAGCGGAGCTATTTAGGTGACTTAGATACATTTTGCATAATATCTAGCTATTTTACTGACAAGTCAATGTAACAGGTTTAATTCTGTAAAGTGTAAATACTAGTAAACACTTCATATGTATTCTGGTTTTGTTTTTTACTTGTTAGAATTCGGGCCAAGCAAATAAATATGCTTCTAAGTATATAAACCTTTGAGTATTGGGTATAAACATGGGTAGATTGTTAAAGGTAGAACAAGTTTTTTGTTGTTCATGGGATGCCTCTGAACATTTATGATCGTTGGACAAACGTAAAGCACTTTACGCATAACCAATAAAAATAAACAATGTGTAAAGTTTAATAATTATCCTCCTAATAAACAATCTAACACTTGCTTGATTATAAACTTTTAAATCTTGTTTAATGCAGCGTTCTTACGAGTTGAAATGATCTTTTTAGTTTATGCCATTTAACTTAACACTTAAAATTAAAAGCAAACGCGATACATGAACTAAAACATAAAAGAGTAAGATTATCTCTAACGTCATTACAATACCCTAAAACCACAAAGGTGTTTATAGACGCCCCGTGAGCTACTGGTAAGACTCTAGGTCTACCACAATATCAAAAGACTGGCCCTTAATACTCAATAGACTGTTGCTGATGTTCCAAAACCGAAGATGATGTGCATTATTCAGACACAGAGGATACCGCGATGCAGCCCGATCTTTCACTAAAGATAAGACCACCATATTGGTTTCACAAGCCTATACCAGAGGAAGAAAGACCAGAATCACCTGAACCGAACTGTGCCATTCCTCCGAATGATTTACCTAAACCTGATAACAACTAGGCCAATGCACTTGCCAATTCGTATCAAGATCCAAAAGAAAACAAGTTACTTTGGAAGACTGGTGATATGGGTTCCTTTATCAAATGGTACTGTAAACATATTAGGAAGAAGAAGCTCAGCAAAGCTAATTTAGAATGTCTAGCTTTTAAGGCAGTCAGACCATTTTATAAGAACATCATTTCCCTTTAATTTCAGATGGAAGAGTGTCACTTGCTGCTTACAGATCAGGTTGATTTGGCCAATACTGAGGGTAATCGGGTTGTACCTGACATAAGCAAACCATTACTTCTAGGAGGTCCACCAAGTCAGGTAAAAATTCAACCACAATATTTCTTCAATAAGGATCTAGAATATCTTGTATCATGTGACAAAGAAAGAATGAATGCTCCAAGCAATATACTAACTGAAAGCGGCTTACTATCCGACTTTAGGCTCCACAAGAACTCATAACCTGTCAATGGCTGCGGATTGAAAGTGAACGTGAATACAATATTAGGCAAATGCCTACAGACATCGCAAGCATTCCTGTAGGTTTAATGCGCAAGGAATTCTACATCACAAGATAAATTTCCTCTTCTGGTCGTCGTGCAATCAGATCTCACATGCAGATTCTTAATGTTGTCAGTCTCAAGACCTTCTCAAGATACAGTTACACATACTTGAAAGAGGTCGTTCTACGCACAACTGATTACAAAGAATACAAGATCTCGGAAGCTGACTTCAAAAATCTACATCTGAATGATTTTAAAGACCTACACCTGCTTCATCTTTAAGGCAATCTCAACCACTTATCTGGTGTTGACAAGGTTCACTTATTCAACGCAGTCAACTTGTGGATTAGGAACATAGTCATCAGAAAACATATAGAAGACTTGCAGCTCAGAATTGAGAGTTATCAAATAAAGCTCAACCTTACTCAACCGAGCTGGGATGCATCTTATTTTCTCTTTAAAGAAGATTACACCATCATCCACAAACCAAGGGCCGTAATCTACAGAGATAGGAACAATAAGAAGAAGATGATGAGGGAGTCTGAAGTGCACAAGTTCAGCGATGGCACGTTGACAAGAATTCTAGAAAAGCTGGATCATATGGTCAAAGACTTCATGCTATTCAAGTTCAATCCTGGCACGAAGAATATAATTTGGTCTAGGGATGATAAAATGAGGAGTAAAGAGTTTATAGAGGTGGTTGAGAGAAGGCTCAAGATAAGGAGAATTTTTAGGAGTCTTGAAAGCTTTGTTAGTAGAAGGTTAAGAGATGTTGACTACAGATTCATCTAGAGAACTGAATGATTTCATCATTCCAACGCTCCAGAGTCAATATTCATCTTTAATTTGAATACCTCAACTCTTCTACATTAACACATTATTATGTAGTGTAATCTTTTCGTGTTAAGTGTCAATGTAATAATTTTTCCTGATCATTTTCATTAAACTTAAAATCTTTCAAATTATTATTAGCTTGACACTCGCACACATACACTTATAGATTACAAGAGGGGAACATTAATATAGTCCCAAATCGCTTGTGTCTCTCTCTAAAGAAGAAAAACCGGGAGTAGAAAACGCAGCATAATTTTCTCATCCATTTTCTCACACTATTATGAATCAATTGATATCCAAAATATCAAAAGGTTTGAAATTTTTGATAAGGGAGAAAATGAGAATCAAATAATGAAAACAGGCTAAAAAATGTGATTTTATATGGACTCAATGCTGTAACTCCATGCTCCTTGTGCTAAACATTTTCGTTTAACATCGTTGCACATGTTGAAGGGGAGCCATTGATATTGAAAATTCAATAACAACCGAGGTACAAAAAGCTTTGATATTTATATCACAAGTACCTTGATTGAGTTTTGAATTGGTTTTATAGCAAGGTGAATTGTACCAAAAGACCGACCAATTTTATACAGAATTATATAAAAGGTAGGTAAGGTTTAGGTAATTTGTTCCCATGACCAGCCAGAACCACAGGGGATCTACCCAGGACAATCCACTAGTTAGTGAAGAAGTAGCATACGTAGGAATAACAAAAGGAGTAAAAGTAAGAATAAGGGAATAGTGCCGACTGAGATGGAGCTAGTACTAGAACAAACCCAACAAGGTACTAGTCATGAAGTCTCTGTAAGCATTGAAGGAGTTAAAGAATAAAAAAGAATTGTAAGGCTAAAGGGTGAAAAGAAAGAAGCCCTCTATGCATTTAGGCAGAAACCCTGTCAATACATCTGCTGTCCTAATCACAATGATGATTGTTGACATTGAAGAAAGTCGTCATAGACCCAGTGATGCAATGCACAACCCTTCCTAGCCACTCAGAATCTCTCAAAATATTTCTGTTTCATTTCTCACAAAGACTAAACACGTTATCTATTGACTTTCTCACTCCAAGTTAATTGATATTAAAAAGGTGGCAATCCGCTCCCGCCTCTGATCACTAAAACCAAAGCGCACAATTGAGTCTAGAGCTAAGAGATCATCCATAAATCTTATTAGGATACTATTCCAATTTACTTGTCGTTCACACACCGTGAAAATAAAGATTATCATAAGAGTCCTATGCATTATCTTTGTGGTATTGCCAGAACATCCAAGCTATACTTAAAAGTATTCACAGTGAAGATGGAAATCCTGCTTGAGCCAACACAAACAAGCATCTTGGCAGGGTGACTTGTGAGATCCTTAATGATCAAACTTGTGGCATTGATATCGATTCGATTCCCATTTAATTGAAATGACGGTTTGATAATTTGATAAAAGCTTAAAACTCTCGATGTGTTACAAAAACACTTTTTCAAGTAACACGTTGATTGATCTTCAAATAAATTTTCTCTTCAATCGGTGAGACTTTTTCTAACTGGTTCACTCATACCATGTTGTCTGCTTTAGCATGCTATATAAGCCCATTTCCTAGGCCATTGGGCCGGTTTGTAAGTTACTATATAAGCCTCTTCCATCCTATGGAAGAGGTGGTTAGTCATTTCAATATACAAGCATTTCATTTTCTCTTACTAGAAAGTTTTTCTCTAGTTTATCTCTCTAATGAAATTGGCTCAACCTAAATCTTCTCATTGTGTTATGATGTTTAATTTCCTACAATCTGAATCAGGATTTTGAATTTTTAAAAAAGAAGTTTTCAACTTAAAAACACAAACATTATTTTGTAGGATTTAATGTTGTTCAGAACTGTTTTCATTTCTGTACAACCGTAGGGGGGAGGGAGGTGAATACGGTTTTCTTTACTTCTTCGAAGTTTATAAAACTTCAAGTCTCGAAAGAACCGAGTGGTGTACTTATCTACTTTGCAATGAGAATAATAAGTAGATAAAGAGAAGAAGAGAGAAGGAGAGACACCACGATATATACTGGTTTGGGAAGGGGGGTTTAATCCTTCCGTACGTCCAGTTGCGAATCCACGACTTCGATACTACACTAGTATAATCTTTATGATGGACTACAAACCGTATTACAATTTAACTCCACCGGCTTTCAACAAAGACTGACGCTCACAAAGAAGAGTTACTACCTACGGTATTCCGCCCTCGGAATCCACCCTTAAGAACCCGTGATTCGACTTAACCTATAACTCTAAAAGCCTTCCCCTTGGAAGCTTTCCAAAACCCCAACTAGATCCCCAATGATCCAGGCATGATCCCACAAATACAAAACTTCCCTTACAACTCGATTGAATAAAAGATAGATGATTGAACCAAGTCCTGACCTAACCTAGAGACTCGATTCTAAAGAAAGGGTATGAGAAAGAAGACCCTCGACAAAACACACAAGTATGGATTAGATACTTGTGTGGCTCTCTTGTGGAGATGTGTTCACTTCAATAGAATGATAGATGAGAAGTTTGGAACACTTGATGTTAGACTTAGAGGATTAGAGAAGAGAAAGGAGAGGAAAAAATGTTTGCAAGAGGTGAGGAATATAAAGGCCAAGGGTGGGTATTTATATGCCCATAGTCCTGAATTGTTAAAAACAACTCGAGTCTGGCGCGCTGCCCACGCGTCAGCGCGTGGCCAGGGCGCCAGAATCCCAAAGTTGTTTTCTTTAGGATGTTGGCGTTTTAAATACCCGCACTTGTTAAACCCCCAATTGTACTTCATGCTATGACTTTCAATCATTCTCATACTCAAGGTCAACCAACTCAAATAGCCATTTGATAAAACGTTTGTGAAGTATTAAAAGCGTTTTGCTTATCCGATAATGTAAAGAAAGAAAAAGATTATTGGAAAGGGGTATTTTAGGTATCCCTTAAAGTCTAACTAGCTTAGTTGAGATCCAACTAATGTTTTGAAATATCTAGTTAGGGTACAAGAGAATATTCTTGGAATATTCTTTGCTTGGAGAGAAAGAGGGAAGAATTTGAAATTTGAATTACAAATTGAATTAGCCACATGTTGGATAGAGAGAATGGGTTGTCAATGAGTTGGTTTGAAATGTCAACGACCCATTTTATCAAATTGAATTAGCCACATGAATTACAAATTGAATTAGCCACATGTTGAAATGTTCGACCCAAATCGTACATAGGTTATTAACCAAATGATATACATAAAATTGATTTGGGTCGAACATTTCAAGCTCCATGCAAACATTGCTAGGTTCCAGAGACCGCCATTGAAAATTAGTAATACTTAATTCACGAATATTTTTGGAATTATTCTTTACTTGGAGAGCGAAAGGGGGGATAAGATTTTAAATTTAAATTTCAAATTATTTAAGTACGTGTTAGATAAGAATGAATGGGTTGTGTATGAGTTGTCATGATGTGACATAAGGGAGCCTCTTGATCTTTGTTTAAAATGGAGGGTAAGGATGTAAAGAAGAGAGGTAAGCAGGATAGATGATATGTCAAGATCAAGGGTGATAAGAGAGTTTTGTTTGTTGTATGAGTGAGAAGTGTATGCTTGTGAGAGGAAGTGTGTTTGTTTGAGATAAGAGTTTAATCTAATGGTTGAGAAAGAGATATGAGGTATATCGGATTGCTGTAGTGCTTGTCAAGGGTAGAAAGTTGAAAGTTTATTTGTTATGTTTGTTTGAGTTTTCAATCCAGGGTGGAGAAATGAAGAGTTGGCACAAATTGGATGTGTTGAAAATGGATGATCAAGGGTGAGGATAATAGACAAGAGGGTGGAAATTCAATATGTTATGGAGATGGAAGTATGTGTAGTGGTTTATGTAAGTGATGAATGTTTGAAAGATAAGTGTTATCTTGGTTGGGAATAGTAGGGGACATAAGGTATAACATAGTTCAGGATAAGTACATTGTTTAATTCATAGGCATACAACAGCGCACATATAGTTCTTCGCGCAGAGCCAAGCTTGCTCCGAAGGATTAAACGGTGTTTCTGTCATGGTTTCAGTTTATTCGCGTGACTAGAAGGCTTTATAAAGATGAAGTAAATTGAAGATAAGGATGAAATTAAAGGATTATATTTGGAGTTGTTATAAGCCACTTGCGAATAAGAGTGGAAAAGGAGTGTGGGGCGTATGTGCCTATGGGATTATTTAGGAAAAATATGTTTGTAGTACGTCTGGAAGAGATGAAATCACTTATTAGGTAGGAAGTTAAACAAGTGATTAGGATAAAACGAAGTGGGTTATAGGATTGTGTAGAAAAATCGTGTGGACTTGTAATACTTGTGAGGAATTAATGTCGAGTTTATAAAATTATTTATGGGTATGGATGTTTTAGAAAATGTCCAAAGTATTAATTAACTTCCCAAATACCACTTAACTACATTTTAGTCATTTTATGACCTTTAATCCTTGTAATCAACAATGAATTTGATCATTAATCATCTTGATGCAAACAAGCTAAGTGCTTAGCATCATAAATAAAGCATATCCCATAACAGGAAAGGATACGTTTACGCAAAGTGGCCTTTTGACATTAGTATTGAACCATAAGGTGAGTAAAATATGTAACATTGATTAGGAAAAATTGTAAATCCAGATTAAGGTCAATTGAATTCTTTAGTTTAATGGTATTTGAAAATTCTAATACATACATGGTTTAGAAAAAAGTTTATCGACCTTGGCTAGAGGCTGTTTGGATAAAAGGTTTTGATTGGTGTTTTATAGATAAAAAGGGTGGATTATTTCTGGCTTTCTCTCTAAGTATAAACCTCATTTGGAGTATTCCCAAATCCTCAAATATCATGTACATACCTTTATTGAAGTTTCCACGTGTGTTAGATAAGAGGAAAGCCAAAAAAATCAAATCCGTAAGAACGGAATTTGCAAGTGGCGCGCTGGCCATGTGCTGACGCGTGACTAGGCGCCAGAGGAATTATCTTAGTTTTACAGGTTTGGCTATCGTTTGTTATTTTTACGTTTTTTGGAAAGATTGTATATGTCATCATTTAACTCAATGGAGTTCCTAGTCATTGTTATTGAACCAACACAAATTTTGCTTAGTTTTTCGAGAGCTCAAAAAACCACTGCACCTAGTTCTAAATCATGAATGGTATAGTTCTTCTCATGAGATCAAGATCGACACACCGTGCCTAGCAACGATCTCATTCAGATAGAGTCTAGCTAACCTATCCATCTTATAGTCCTCACACATAGGTAGAAAATGAGTGGACTTAGTCAATTGGTCCACAATGACCCAAATTATGTCATTCCTACTACTAGTCCTTGGTAGCTTCATAACAAAGTCCATTGCTATTCTCTCCCATTTCCATTCAGGGATCTCAGGTTACTGCAGTAAGCCAGATGGCCTCTGATGTTTAGCCTTTACTTTCAAACAGTTAAACATTTGCTTACATACACAGCTATATCTTTTTTTCATTCCTGGCCACTAGTACTTATCCCTAAGATCATAGTACATCTTGTCAGCTCTTGGGTGTATAGAGTACTTCGACTTATGGGAATTATCCATTATCAGGGTTCTCACATCACCCTTTATAGGGACCCATATTCGATCCAGGTAATATAATGCTCCATCACTCCTATGCTCTATTAGTTCATCTAGCCATCTCTGCAACCCTGCGGACTCATCAGATGCCTCTTCCTAAGCCACTAGTATCTTATCCTTGATACTCGACCGAAGGATCATGTTTATGGCTCTAATCCTCCTAGGTTTGATCCTCTCCTTCCTACTCAGTGCATCAGCTACTACATTCGCCTTACCAAGATGGTAGTGAATTTTGCAGTCATAGTCGCTGAAAAGCTCTATCCAGTGACGCTGATGCATGTTCAATTCCATTTGGTTAAAGATGTTCCGAAGACTCTTATGGTCGGTATAGATAATGCTCTTTGTGCCATACAAGTAGTGTCTCCAGATCTTGAGAGCAAACACAAGAGCACCCAATTCTAAATCATGGGTGGTGTAGTTTTTCTCATAGATTTTCAACTGCCTAGATGCATATGCTATCACCTTACCTCTTTGCATCAACACACAACCTAATCCTAAGCCTGATGTATCACATTACACCACATAATCTTCCAGTCCATCAGGGAGAGCTAGAACAGGTGCATTACAATACTTATCCTTCAAAGTTTGAAGCGCCCTTTCCTGTTCCTCACCTTAATCAAAGGTCTTACTTTTTTGTGTCAAAATGGTAAGTGACGTAGCTATCTTAGAATATTTCTCAATGAATCGACGATAATAACCAGCCAAGCCTAGAAATAAATGAACTTTGGAAGGAGTTCTAGGGGCTTCCCAATTCTTAACAGCTTCAATCTTACTGGGGTTTACATGAATCCCATCACCATTGATCACATGCCCAAGAAACTATACCTCTTGCAACCAGAATTCCCACTTAGAAGACTTAGCATACAGTTTCTCCTTCTTGAGTAGTTCCAAAACTAATCCTAGATGCATTTCATGCTCCTCCCAGGTTCTAGAGTAAATAAAGATATCATCAATGAACACTATCACAAACGTGTCTAGATAAGGCCTACACACTCGGTTCATTAGATCCATAAATACCACTAGTGCATTAGTCAGACAAAAGGACATTACTGTGAACTTGAAATGTCTATAACAAGTTCTAAACACAATCTTTGGAATGTCCTCCACATGTACATTCTAAAGGAACTATTTTCTTCTTAGCAAATAATACCGGTGCTCCCCAAGGCGACGAGATTGGTCGAATGAAACCCTTATCCTGGAGTTCTTTGAGTTGACCTAACAACTCCTCCATTTCAAAAGGTGCCAATCGATAGTGAGATTTCGCGACAGGTATTGCTCCAGGGATTAACTCAATACGAAACTCGATTTCTTGAATAGGTGGTAATCCTGATAGGTCATCCGAAAATACCTCGAGAAAGTATCTAACCACAACAATAGCTTCTTGTTTTTGTTCCTTGGCCTTATCACTCATTAGATGTCTCATTTTGTCTTCTGGTCTTTCTCCTATAACTCTAAGTACTTGGCCGTCTTATAGGGGTATTCTAACTACCTTCTCATGATTAATTATTTTAGCCTTATGTTTGGACAACCAATCCATTTCTATGATCACATCAAAACTTCCGCTTCCAAACGGTATCAAATTAATATCAAACATGTGACCTTCTATTTCTAGTTTGCAACCCCTAATAACTTTATCAATCTCTACTAGCTACCCGCTAGCTATCTTAATCTCTTAACTGAATCCTAATTCACTAGGCTCTATGCCTAACAGAGGTATGAAAGTAGTGGAAACGAAACTATAGTCGGCACCAGCATCGAATAGAGTTGTAGCATAGTGATAGTTTAAAGTGAACGTACCCGTCATGATGTTTGGGTCCTGGCGAGCCTCCTCTACTCCCAACATAACCACCTTGTACGTGCCTGGTTACCGTTGTTCCCAAGACCTTGTCCCTCATTATTAGCAACAACTTTATTTAGACGGTTTCCCCTGGCCTTTGTGCTTGGTTCAACCTAGGACATGCTGCCTTGAAATGATCGGTATCACCACATTCAAAACATGCTCCACGAGTAGCAGTTGGGTTTCTAGCATTCACTGGGTTCACCATCCTAGGTACTACTCTATAGTCCTTAGCAAGATGCCTAAGGCGGTTATAACTAAAACAAGCTCGATAATTCGACTCAATTTAGTCAGGTTATAGTTCGTATATTTAGGTGTCATACCCGTTATAACACCCTGTGTTTTCAAGTCATTGACGACGTCGATAAATCCGCAATGTACCTTTTGTATTGTACGCATTTGCTATAAATCATAAATGTTAAGCTAAATCGCGTAAGCTAAAAATTAGCGTTCAATGTAAACGGGCATCAAGCAATTAAATGTTTACATCAAGCAAGGTTTATATAATTATTTTGAGAATAATTATTAACTTTGTTCATTTTATTTTCATCGGATACGTAAAGTGTATACGTTTCGCGATAAATTGCGTTTAGGCACTCCCGGAACCACCAAAACTTTTCTACGCTTCAACAAATACCCACATTTATACCCAATACATAAAAATTACTCATCAACATCACAAACATCTTCTTATTGCCGAAATTCTTGCAATGTATACAAAGTTATACATGATATATGAAAGAAAACTTCACAACTTGGTCTTGTACCATGCCTTCTCATTAAACCTACACCATGCCTTGTCTCTTTGACCAAGACCATGACCAAGACCATCCCTAGGACCATACCTTGTCTCATTGACTAAGTCTTGTATATATACATGTATCTAGTAAGAGAACTCATATACATAAACACTTGACCAAAAATCAAACAAAACCCCTCCCTTTGTCTCTCTATATGCTACGGCATACACTAAGCCATCCCAAGCAATCCATACAAAATTTATATAACCCATTTACATACACTCTCATATCATATCTAAGATACCTCAAAGTATTTTGAAGCCTTGATTAATTATTTACAAGTATTGAAGCAAGAAATCAAGATTAGGGTTTTTATTTGGAAACAAGGGTTTTCTTAAGTGCAAGCTTGGGTTTTAAGGCTAAACACGGATTTAGCATTTGTTCCTCATCATCTCATCATTATCATAAGGTCTTATTTTTAAACCTTTATGCCTTTGTTTATGGTTTTTATGTATATAAGTGCTTTATAGTGAAATCACACTAGGATTTCTTTTGAATCTGAAAAATATAATTTTTTCTTGTGTGATTTGATTTTTGTGCACTTTCTCACATGTTATGATGTTAGTAATATCATGAAATAAATGATATATAAGTCTTGTACAATCTCGGTTTAAGCATAAAAAGTTCATATATAAACTTGTAATTAAAAGTTAATTAAGAAAGTTTATGATTTCATGTAAAGTTAATAAACTTTGTGATTTGATGATCTTGGACAAATTTGAACTTATGGACATTATTATTAAGGTATAACATATAATATTTTAGTGATAAAGACTTGTGGTAAATTGTGAGGTTAAAAAGTATATATAAAACATATTATATAAATAATTATTTATAATATGATCTATAGGGCAGTAGGTTTTCGAATTCCAAACAGGGGATTTTATGTTTTTATAAGTTAATACTATTCATCGTCGGATTTCCAGAAAAGGTAAGAAAATTGTTTAATGAGTAAGAAACGAAAAAGGTTCGTTTTTAAAAAACGAGTTATACGTTGATTAACCGGTGTTTAAAAAAAATAATTTTTTTTAATAATTTATATCAAACAGTAAGTTTGACTATTTGCTGTCAAATAATAATATTTTGGGGGATTCCAAAATGATAAGAATCGTAATTTTTCAATTAATAACGAACAAGTTATGAATTTCGCGAGTTTACGACAATTAATACTTTTATAAAACTATTTTTATAAAAGTTACTATTCATGACAGAAAGTTATATTTTTGTAAACCTCATAAAATTATAGAACTTTCAATGCAACTCAATAGTGTATGTGTCCCGTGAAAAACTTTTGTATGATGCAATGTTTGAAAATGGTTATAGTCCAAGTAAAAACATTTGACCTGGTTCTCTATAACCTAGGCTCTTGATGCCAATCTGTAACACCCCCAAAATGGGTCGCAGCGGAATATGGGTTGGGGAATGTTACTTCATAGATCAACAGCACGAGATAAGAGAACGACCTCTATATGAGTCGTTTAAAATTGATACATTGGATTAAATAGACTTGTTTGTTACAATAGCCGAAGCTTAAATAGTTCATCCATGAAAAGTAAAGATTTTAAGACATAACAATGTTCCCAAAATGTAATGCACTCAAATCTTTATAGAAATGACTTCAAAATGACGACCACCAATGTATCCTTGTTTCTTGTACCTTATTGACCTGAGAAAAACATGCTTTAAAACGTCAACATAAAGTTGGTGAATTCACAGGTTTAGTAAATGTATAAAAGTAGGACCACAAGATTTCCAATGTAAGACATGTAACACATACAATATCTCAAAAGTAATTACGAGTGCACTAAGTTCATGACACCGAAGCTCGACATATATGTATGCAATTTAATGCACTAAATGTGCCCATGTAGATGTTCAACCCGCAACATCCAAATTGTTCCGACATGTATACGTTCGTTGTTTCGGTACCTCCGAAACTGATGAGCGCTACTCACCCGAACGGGGATGTCAATCCCAAATAGATCTATTCATAACATTCGCGCTCGCTAACTAGCAATTGACAGTTCATGAGGGTGGGCAATAGTGGGTTTAGCTACTTAGGCCAACTCGTAATATGTTTAAAAGAGTACTTGCGTCCAAATGTAAAACAATGCATGTTTCTCACCCCAAAGTTTGCAAAACAATATAATTGTATAAAAGCGGGGCTATGAACTCACCGTAAGTGAATGATTGATTATCTAAATCAAGTAAGTGAATCGCCTCGGCAATTTGAATGCAACCTAATTAATTATAGGCCGTATGAGTATAATGTATTTCATGTAAATAAAACATCACATATTGCATAGCTACACCACCACCTAATAGTTTTTATTAATTAATTAAAAGTTAAAACAATAATTAACTCGTACTTTGTTAAATAAAAGGGTGCGTACTTGTGTCCGTAAGAAAATATTATTTTCGTTTATAAATGCATCGTTTGTAAAAATATATGATTTAATAATGATATACTTTTACTGTTCATCACAGTTTATAAAAGTTATTTTTATAAAATTAATTACACGTAACTTGTTTAAATCATAATTCGTTCGTTATAGTTCCGTTTCTCGAGATCCTTATGTCCGTGGATTAGTATTAAGAAAATTTATCAAAATATTATATTTATAAAATCTAAATCCACTGATGAACAGTAGCTTTTACTATTCATAACAGTTTATAAAAATGTTTTTATAGATTATGTATATATAACTTGTAAACTACGTAACTTATTTGTTATAATTCCGTTTTTCGAGTTCTTTATGTCCGTGGGTTCGTATTAAGGAAAATTATCAAAATATTATATTTATAAAATCTAAATCCACTGATGACAGTATCTTTTACTATTCATAACAGTGGTTATAAAAATATTTTTTATAGAATTTATATATATATCTTGTAAAAATACGTCACTTGTCCGTTATAATTCGTTTTTCGAGTTCTTTATGTACCGTTGGTTCGTATTAAGGGTAAATTTCAAATTTATATTTATCCAATTTATACCCCCTGATGAACAAGTACTTTTACTGTTCATCACAGTTTTATATAATTTTTTTTATAAGTTTATAATATATTTAACTAGTAAATGTACGTATCTTGTTGTATTATAATTCCGTTTTTCCGAGTTCCTTAAACCCTTTTTTGCTCACGATCCTTGTAATTAGCACTATTTTTATAAAATATAATACATATGGTTTATAGTTCGAATTTCAAAAATATATATAAAGTCATAATTAGGGTTTCTAATTAAACAAGTAGTTTACAATCATTTTATTTAAGAACTTGCACCATTATTTTACCAAGTGTTGTACCATATATTTCACATGTATTTAGTCCTCTAAATATCCATGTCCTTTGTCCATATGGAAATATTCACATATACTTTATATAGCTTTAAAATAAAACTAGTTGGTGTTTAACTAATGCAAAAATATGTAACATAGGAAATTATAATCGAGTATTGAAAACTTTAAATAGACCTTATAGGAATCCAAGTAGGATGATGAACACCAAAAGGATGGAACCCAAACAAGCCTTCAACAATCAAAACCCCTAATCAAGAAACCCTAAATATGTTTTCTTGATAATTCCTTGTTAAACCCGAATCCAAGCTTCCCAACACCTTGAGTAGCCTTAGGTAACCTTAGATTGAACACTTGAATGCTTGGAATACCTTGGTTGCAAAATAAAAATGAAACCCTAGTTGTTTAAGGTGTGCCGTGGGTTTGGAGTGGACAAAGAGGGTTTTGTGCTTTGGTTTTTCTTGTATGAAAGTGTAAGAGTGGAATTATGAACCTAGGTCTTTCCTTTTATAGCATAAGCAAAACCATAAACAACTTAATGAAACCATGAGCTTGGAAAATGGTTTAGGGTACATGAGCAAAGTGCTCTCCTCCTCCCTAGGCATATCCCACGGTACAAAGGACACAAGAGGGTACCAAGACTTGACAATCTTTAGAAATTAGGGTCAAGGACATTAAGGTGATAAGGTTTATTAAGTTGTTTAAAAAGAAAGTAGTAAAGGTTAATTGTTAATTAGATTTATTTATGGGTAAAAGTATATTCCAAGTTTTAAGAGGATTAGGTGTGGGAAAAATAATAAATTTTGAGTATTGGGGTTTAAACGGGGTATGTGATTAAGTGTAGATAGGTTGTAAAAGGTGCTTCCGGGGTTCGAATCGAAAGTAATTTATTGCGAAAACTGTAAGCGTTTTACGTAACCAACAAAAAATAAATATGAAATGTTAATAAATTATACTCCTAATAATCATTATAACACTTGATTGACGTCCCAACTTTTATTTGTTTGATGTCGTTTACATTGATCATTGATTTTAGTTTACTCGATTTAACTATAGATAATAAATTAAAAGCGAACGCGTAAAACTCTAAAAATAAATAATGAAATTTATTAAAGTTGAAAATAACCTGAAAATGAGAAATGTTACAGTCTCCACCCGTTAGGAGAGCCTTGTCCCAAGGCTCAAGATGCAACATTCTTCGAGGGTGTGGTTTTTGTGAAGAGGTGCGGATACTTTCCTCGGAACTGATCTTCGCGTTCCCACGTGAACTCTGGACCTCTCTTGGAGTTCCATCGAACTTTGATGATGGGAATACGACTTCGCCTTAGCTTCTTGATCTCACGCTCCAAGATTTCCACTGGTTCTTCAACAAAGTGGAGTTTATCATCAATGTGTATTTCATCTAACGGAACCGCCAATGGCTCGTCAGATAAACACTTCTTTAGATTGGATACATGAAATGTGCTATGAACCCTGCTTAACTGTTGTGGTAGTTCGAGTCTATAAGCAACGGTTCCCACTTTGGCTAACACCTTGAAAGGTCCGATATACCTCGGGTTCAACTTTCCCCGTTTTCCAAAACGTACGACCCCTTTCCAAGGTGATACCTTTAACATAACTCGATCACCAACTTGAAACTCTAGAGGCTTACGCCTCACATCGGCGTAACTCTTTTGGCGATCACGAGCAGCTTGCATTCTCTGCTTAATTTGGACAATCTTCTCGGTTGTTTCATGAACAAGTTCTGGACCGGTGAGCCGAGCATCTCCGACCTCAGCCCAACACACAGGTGACCGACACTTTCGGCCATAAAGTGCCTCGAATGGGGCAGCTTTAATACTGGCATGGTAGCTATTGTTGTACGAGAATTCAATCAGCGGTAAGTGTCCTTCCCAACCATTCCCAAAGTCTATCACGCAAGCGCGTAACATATCTTCAAGAGTTTGTATGGTTCTTTCACTTTGTCCATCAGTCTCTGGATGGTATGCCGTACTCATATCCAACCGAGTACCCATAGCTTTCTGAAATGACCTCCAGAAGTTTGATGTAAACCGAGGGTCACGATCACAGATGATCGAGACTGGTATCCCATGCCTTGTGACCACTTCTTTCAAGTACAATTTTGCTAGTTTGTCCATAGGGTCAGTTTCCCTCATTGGTAAAAAGTGTGCAGACTTAGTGAGTCGGTCTACAATTACCCATATGGTGTCGTTTCCACTTTGCGTTCTTGGGAGTTTGGTGACAAAGTCCATAGTGATATTCTCCCATTTCCATTGAGGAATTGCTGGTTGTACCAGTAAGCCAGATGGTTTTTGGTGTTCGGCTTTGACTCTCAAACACGTCAAACACTTGCTAACATAGGTGGCAATGTCAGCTTTCATGTTAGGCCACCAGTACAGTTGCTTCATGTCCTGGTACATTTTATCGGAACCCGGGTGAACAGAATACTTCGACTTGTGGGACTCATGCATAATTAGAGCCCTTAGGTCACCGTAGCAAGGCAACCAACTTCTGTTGTTCAGACACATCGTTCCGTCCGCACGTGGTTCCAATTTCTCCTTCCTGGGCTTTTCTGGGTCCTTCGAATTCTCAATCAACATACCTCCTACATCTTCAGACTTGAGGTTTTCTGGTTTTCTCGCCTCAATCTGAGCCTCCAAAATCCGCTTGGGAAGGTCCAAACCGATAGTCATAACTAAGGCCCGAACCCGCAATGGCTTTACTCGTTCCTTTCTGCTCAATGCATCGGCCACTACATTTGCTTTTCCCGGGTGATAGCGGATTTCGCAATCATAATCACTAAGCAATTCCAACCAACGGCGCTGTCTCATGTTCAACTCCTTCTGGTCAAGGATGTGTTGCAAACTTTTGTGGTCAGTGAACACTGTACACTTTGTCCCGTACAAATAATGCCTCCAGATCTTTAGAGCGAATACTACTGCGCCTAACTCCAAATCAATGTGGTTGTGTAATTTTTCTCATGAATCTTAGTTGTCGTGAGCATAAGCAATCAATTTTTCTCTTTGCATTAGCATGCGCCCAACCTTTTTTTCGATTGATGGTCACAGTAAGCGATAAAGTCTTCTCACTTCCTGGGGTAACGCTTAGAATTGCGCACTGCTTATTTTGTTGCTTTATCAACTGAACAGCTGCTTCTGCCTTGTCACTCATTCAAAACTTGATCTTCTTTTGAGTCCAGTTTTGTCATTTGTTGCGATTTTTGTGAAACACTTCAATGAATCTTGGTAGTAGCAGCTAAGCCCAAAAATTGACGAATCTTAATTGCAGACTTGGTGATTCCCAATCTGTGATAGATTCAATCTTGGCAGGATCACATGTTTACCCTGACTGTCGATCACATGACCAAGGAACTGTACCTTAGGGATCCAAAATTCGCACTTAGAGAATTTGGCATACAACTGTTCCTTCTTAAGCAATTCCAAGATTAACTTGAGGTGCTCTGCATGCTCTTGCTTGTTCTTCGAGTAAATCAGAATATCATCAATAAAGACAATTACGAATTTATCCAGGTTGGTTGCACACCCGATTCATGAGATCCATAAATATCTGTTGAGGTGCAATTAGTCAACCAATCGGACCATAACTTCGAAACTCATAATGTCCATATCGAGTTTCTGAAATGCGAGTCTTTGAGAATATCTTTTCACGAACTCTTTAGTTGTTGATAACCACGACCTTAGGTCGATCATTTGAGTAGATACTTGAACCTTGTAGTTGATCGAACAGATCATCAATCATGGGGAGCGGATAACGGTTCTTTACCGTCAGTTTATTCAATTCCCGGTAATCTATGCACATCCGGAATAATCCGTCCTTTTTCTTGACAAACAAGACTGGAGCTCAAAGGGTGAGGAATGGGTCTTTTAAAGCCTTTGACGGAATGTTCTTTCAATTGGTCCGACAACTCCTTCATCTGGATGGTGACCAGTCGATAGGTGCACGTGCTACATGGCGACAGCACCTGGTATTAGATCGATTTGGGTATTCCACTTGGCGGGTTGGTTGGAATACCCGGCAAGTCTTCGGGGAATACCTCAGGAAAGTCTTGAACTATTGGTACTTCTTCAAGTCGCTTCTCCTTCGACTTGTCTTCCGCCTTTTTCATAGTAACTTGTGCTAGAAAGATAGGACATCCCTCCAGCAAATACTTTTGTGCCTTGGTGCACGAGATGATGTTCAATCGGGACTCGTGACCATTGTTGCTTCCGTCACCATGAAAAATTAAAGTCTTGTCTCCAAAGGGAATACGAACAAGTTTCTCATCACAGACGATTACGGCATGATATTTGGCTAACCAGTCCATACCGATAATGACGTCAAAACTACCTATCTCTACGGGCATCAGGTCGATGTTGAATGGATGATTTAGAAAGTTTAGAGTGCAACCCCGTATAAGTGTATTAACCCAAATTATTCTACCGTCAGCTAACTCAACATCACAACCATGGTCTAACGTAGTTGGGTGATTAATCAATCATAAGAACTAAATGCAGTAGATATGAATACTTCTTCTGGCACCAGTGGTCAAATAGTATTGAGCATAACGTATTTAGGTGGAACGTTACCGTGGACAACATAGAGTTCGGGTTAGTTCCAGCAGAGCCCACAACATAAGCTCTTGCTACAACATTGCCATTTCCAGCCCCCGATTCCCTTGATTTCCATTCTTCAGCTTTGGGCAGTCATTCCTGTAGTGACCTTGCGCTCCACACTCAAAGCAAGTGATAACTCGGGGATTTGTCCCTTGGGTCCTCTGGTTATTGTTGTTGTTGTTGTTGTTGTAGTTAGCAGTAGGTCGAACCTTACAGTCACGGGCTGAGTGACCAAGCTTTTTGCAGTTAGTGCACTTAAGAGTACATGGCCCATCGTGGTGATAATTACACTTGGCACATAAGGGTTTGGTTCCTCCTTAAGGCTTTTTTTTCCTGGCCCAGCCTGGGTAAGCCTGTGCCTCATTGTTTCTCTTGAATGGTTGTTGTTGGTTTTGGGTGTTCCTTGAAGGCTCTTTCAAATCTACCTTTTTTTTCTGTTGGCGTTCAGCTTGCAGTGACCATATTTTTGTCATCATGTCTGTAGCATAATTCAATTGCCTCTTGCATTGGTCTGTGACTTGGTTGCCTTAATACTTCCATGTTTTTATGGTGGGAGTGTCCTCACGGGCATTCAGTCCTCAGCTGTTTTGCGGAGTCCTCTGGGAAAGTTTCTTTCAAATACAGTGAGTGCCAACTCTTGGGAATGGTTTGATTGTAAGTCTTCAAATCAGTACCTCTCAACTTTTAAGGTTCCATGTACTCAGATGTCCAGCTTTTTGATGCGCTTGCCCTTGTGGGTAATATGTATCTGTATATCGTCCTTTGCAGGCGCCAGCCATGGCGCATTGTGTATTGCAACATTCTTTGTCCGACAGGCCCTCACGTGTGAGTGTTCCACCACGTCAAGTGCACTTCCTGGGAGAGTACAAGATGTGCAATTGCTTATACACTGATTAGGTAATATGCTACAGTTGTGATAGGGAAATAACAGATGTCCATGCGTTTCGCTGCCCATTGGGGTCGAGGCCGAAGACGACTCTTCGAGTTGCCCTTGAATTTATAGGTCTGGCACTCAAGATAGTTCCAGTGTTAAGTGCCTTCTCGTTGAGTAGGCACTTGTGACTTCTATTGCTACGGTTCTCTGAAACATTGGCTGATATCGGCCATCTCTGCTGTGCTTTTGCATCGTGTTCTGTAGAGCAGCTAAGTCAACGCCTGTATATCAGTTAAGGCTTGGAGTGATGCCCTGCTCTAGTGACGAGTTGTGGTAGGGAGTGAGGTTGTGGGGTGGCGGGTGTTGTCTCGTGGCTCTTCCTTGTTGGTAACATTTTCTTCAAAAATCAAAGGAATATAATACACGGTCGGTTTCACACAATCATAACGTAACGGCGACATATGCCTTAATAAATAAATGAGATCACAATCCACAGCGAAAATACAAATGAAAGTGAATCAACATATGACATATATAAAGTCAACATTCTTACAAACAAATCGTTAGTCATAAATGTTGGTCCTGATTACAATTGATTCAGTTACAATGAGATAAAAAACTGAAAATATGACCTAAGGCGGTGTTAGCCGGGATCACCCATATACTTATCACGCCATTCATTGTTAGCTAAAAATGATAAACTAAAGTCCTTACAGCCTATTAGCTGAGAGTATCCCATAAACTTAATAGGTATACGGGATTGCTACAATGATGCATGACTAAAGCTGCTGCCAGTCTCAGCTGGTCATCCCCCTCCCCCCCCCCCCACCCCCCCCCCCCCCCCCCCCCCCCCATGAGGCTATGGGGCTTAGCCTCTAGTGTCTCAATACGTCCAAGCGCTGTAGTCAATTGAGTCTAGAAGTGATGTGGTTATGAGCATTCAATGTGGCAACTGTGCCTCCAGTGTCCTAACATGTGCCTTTATGGCTGCACTCCTCTCCTCAGAACCAGTCCATGCTATACGAGCATATATCGCCTCTCTATATTATAGCCAAAGCTGGCGCGGTGTTGTATCTATCTCTGTATAGTGTGTTGACTAGGGCTCCCAAGTAAGCCCGGTCATCATGTGCCTCCTCAAATCGTATCTCGAACTCCTCAGTCCTCTGTCTAACAGTAGTATCAAGCTCTGTCACTCTCTGGTCGACCCCCTCTAAGGTGGTCGGTGCTATCTCCATCATGGCCTCAACAATCTCATCCCAAGTGTCCATCGCTGGGGTAGGTCCTGGCTGTCTCGCGGCACCAGCCGCCGAACTCTCCCCGATCTCGTATCCGGGAGCGGGAGTAGTAAGACAAGCTCTCTTCCGAGGCGGCATCTCAGCCTCGGGAATATCAGTCCTGGGGGAAGTAGGTGGAAGTGATAAGGGTGGTGATGCATCTGCAGCTCTCATCCGAATCCCGGCTGCCCTATAGCCTAATGGTGCTCCTGTATCAGTAGGGCTAGTAGTGAGTGGTGATGGTAGGGGTACTGGTGAGGGTACAACAGGTAGTAGTGGTGTAGGTGCGGCAGCATGCTCAGCAATGCGTGCCTCCATGGATGCCGACATCGGTGGCTCAGGTCTGACACTCTTCCGTGCCCTACGGAGACGTGTCTGGGCAAAGGGGATCCTGATCTGAGGTGGTCTAGGTGTGGGTGCAGACTCATCAGTCTCAAATGCCTCTGTATCTCCGGCCGAGGGAACAGGGTCAACAATAGGTATAGCAGAAGAGTCGGCCGGAGCTAGGTGCTCCTCCTCCTCCTCGTCATCCTCCTCGTCCTCGAAAGGCTCCTCATCATCATCATCAGCATCATCATCATCAGTGTCATCACCGGAGGGCTCATCATCTCCATCCCCTCCGTCAGCAGGGTAATCAGCATGCTCCTCCTCGGAGTCCTCCTCTGGATCCTCCTCTGGATCAGAATCAGGTACATAGCCTGGTGATAGGGCTACAGGTGAAGCATCAGCGGGTAGAGGCTGGTCCTCCATGGGTGCCTCATCCTCCGAAGGTACTAAGTACTCGGGGTACTCAGGCTCGGGTACAAATGGTATCTCAATGGGTGATGGTGGGTGCTCGGGACCAGGCACATAGTCAGGGGATGCTGGGTGCTCAGGATGCATGGGGAGTCCATCGTATCCTAATACGATGACTCGTGGTACACCTCCATCGGGTATCTCCTCATCGGCTCCCCAAAAGACTCTCCCTGGTTCGGAGTCAGTGTACACAGAGGTATAGGTGACAAGCTAGGGGGGGGGGGTGTGGGGGCGGTTTTTGGGGGGTAGTGGAGGTTTGGATGGGGGAGGTTTGGGGTGGTGGGGGGGGGGTGAGGGGGGGGGTGGGGGGGGTGATTAGGATGCAGACGACCATGACGCAGGAAGATGTAAATAAAAGATTAAAGTATGTATATTTATATAAGCAATCATAGTATTGTATGTAGTTATATATATAGAACAGTTATGCATATCATGAAAGCATATAGCATAACCAACTGAATTTGCACTCAATAGTGTATGTGTCCGTGGAAGAAAAAACTTTTGTTAGTGCAATGGTTTGTAAAGAAAGATGTGTTAGTAGTCCTCAAGTAAAATCAGTTATCCGTGGTTCTCTCATTACCTAGGCTCGTTGATGCCCAATCTGTGAGCAACCACAAGATGGGTCGCAGAGGAAGATGTGGTTTGGGGAAGTGTTACTTTAAGATCAACGGCACGAGCGACCTCTAGATGGAGGTTCGTTAAAAATTGGATACATTGGATTTAAATAGACTTGGTTGTTACAATTAGCGGAGCTTAAATAGTGTTCATCGCCATGAAAAGTAAAGATTGAAGACATAGTCAAATAGTCCCAGAAAATGTAATGCATCCAGAGAATCTTTTTATTGTAATTTGAGACACCAAATGATTGACGACCAGATGTATCCTTTGTTCTCGTCCTTATTGACGCTGAGATTAGAACATGCTTTTAAAACTGTCGAAACATAAAGGTTGGGTTGAAGTTCAGAGGTTATAGTATGTGTTAAAATGAGGTCCACTATAGTTCCAATGTAAGATTGAACACATACGAATATACGTTAAAAGTAGATTACGAGTTGCACTAAGTTGTCATGACACCGAAGCTCACTATTTGGATGCAATTTATTGCTACTAAATGTGCCCATGTGATGTTCAATCTGCAACATCAAATTGTTCGAATTGTATACGTTCGTTGTTTCGGTCCTCCGAATACTGATAGGAGGGGAATGCTACCCCCACCCGATCGGGGATGGTACTATCACCAAATAGATCTATTCATAACATTCGCGCTCGCTAACTAGCAATTGACAGTTCATGAGGGTGGGCAATAGTGGGTTTAGCTACTTAGGCCAACTCGTAATATGTTTAAAAGAGTACTTGCGTCCAAATGTAAAACAATGCATGTTTCTCACCCCAAAGTTGTAAAACAATGTAGTTGTATAAAAGCGGGGCTATGAACTCACCGTAAGTGAATGATTGATTATCTAAATCAAATGAGTGAATCGCCTCGGCAATTTGAATGCAACCTAATTAATTATAGGCCGTATGAGTATAATGTATTTCATATAAATAAAACATCACATGTTGTATAGCTACACCACCACCTAATAGTTTTTATTAATTATTTAAAAGTTAAAACAATAATTAACTCGTACTTTGTTAAATTAAAGTGTATGTATTTGTACTCGTAAAGAAAATATTATTTTTATTTAATAATGCATCGTTTGTAAAAATGTATGATTTAATAATGATATTTTATTATTAAATTAATTGTTTTATAAAAATTTGTATAAAAATAAAAGTAATGCGCGCGAGTTTTAAAACTTCATATCTTTATCGTTTCGACTCCGTTTTACACGTTTCTTATGTCCACGTCTCCGTATTAAAATGATTTATCAAAATATCATATTTATAAAGTTTAACCCACTGATGAACAGTAACTTTTACTGTTCATCACAGTTTATAAAAACTATTTTTATAAAACTAATTATTTGTAACTTAATTAAATCATAATTCGTTCGTTATAGTTCCGTTTCTCGAGATCCTTATGTCCGTGGATTAGTATTTAGAAAATTTATCAAAATATTAAATTTATAAAATTTAAATCCACTGATGAACAGTAGCTTTTACTATTCATAACAGTTTATAAAAATATTTTTATAGAATTAAATATATATATCTTGTAAACTACGTAACTTGTCCGTTATAATTCCGTTTTTCGAGTTCTTTATGTCCGTGGGTTCGTATTAAGGAAAATTATCAAAATATTATATTTATACAATTTATACCCCTGATGAACAGTAACTTTTACTGTTCATCACAGTTTATATAATTATTTTTATAAAGTTAATAATATATAACTTGTAAATGTCGTATCTTGTTCGTTATAATTCCGTTTTTCGAGTTCCTTACATGCTCACG
This sequence comes from Tanacetum coccineum, assembly GCA_026074375.1. Lineage (NCBI taxonomy): Eukaryota > Viridiplantae > Streptophyta > Magnoliopsida > Asterales > Asteraceae > Tanacetum > Tanacetum coccineum. Next base: position 54,094 of record BQNB010028696.1, read on the forward strand.
ATCCTTGTAATTAGCACTATTTTTATAAAATATAATACATATGGTTTATAGTTCGAATTTCAAAAATATATATAAAGTCATAATTAGGGTTTCTAATTAAACAAGTAGTTTACAATCATTTTATTTAAGAACTTGCACCATTATTTTACCAAGTGTTGTACCATATATTTCACATGTATTTAGTCCTCTAAATGTCCATGTCCTTTGTCCATATGAAATCATTTTTTTTTCATTTTAATTTTTACTTTATATAGCTTTAAATAAAAACTAGGTGGTGATTAACTAATGCAACAAATATGTATACAATAGAAAATAAATAAACGAGTATTGAAAACTTTAAATAGACCTTATAGGAATCAAGTAGGATGATGAACACAAGATGTAAACCCCAAACAAGCCTTCAAAATCAAAACCCTAATCAAGAAAACCCTAAATATGTTTTCTTGATTAATCCTTGTTAAACCCGAATCCAAGCTTCCCAACACCTTGAGTAGTCTTAGGTAGCCTTAGATTGAACACTTGAATGCTTGGAATACCTTGGTTGCAAAATAAAAATGAAACCCTAAAAATTAATAATGTGCCGTGGGTTTTGAGTGGGAAAAGAGGGTTTTGTGCTTTGGTTTTTCTTGTATGAATGTGTAAAAGGGTTAAGGACTTAGGGCTTGCTTTATATAGGAACTTAGAAAACCATGGAAGTACTTAAATGAAACCATGGGAGCTTAGATGGTTTAAGAGGACAAGTGTAAGAGGCCTCTCCTCCTCCCTAGGCAAGGGTGCGGCATAAGAGGGTTTAGGGTATAAGGATTAGACAATCTTTAGGGAGTTGGGTCCAAGGTACACTTATGTAAGATTTACAAGTTGTAAAGAAAGGTTTACTAGGAATTTAAATGATTTATTTCATGTATAAAAGCTCACATCCGGTTTTAGGGAGATATATGTGAGGAAAATAAATAAATTTTGAGTATTGGGTATAAATGTGGGTATTTGTTTAAGTGTAGATAGGTAAAGGTGTTTCCGGGTACGACCGAATGTAATTTATTTGCGAAACGTAAGCGTTTTACGTAACCAACAAAAATAAATAATGAAAAGTTATAATTTATACTCTCAATAATCATCTAACACTTGCTTGATATAAACTTTAATTTGTTTGATGTCCGTTTATATTGATCGTTGATTTTTAGTTTACGGGATTTAACTATAAGATAATCATTAAAAGCGAACGCGTAAAACTCTAACATAAATAATGGAAATAATTAAAGTTGTAAATAACCTGAAAATGAGAAATGTTACAGTCTCCACCCATTAGAATAGCCTTGTCCCCAAGGCTCAAGTCGCGACACTTGATGAAGGTACGGTTTTCGTGAAGAGGTATGGATACTTTTCCTGGAACTGATCTTCGCGTTCCCATGTGAACTCAGGACCTCTCTTGGAGTTCCATCAAACTTTGATGATGGGAATACGACTTCGCCTTAACTTCTTGACTTCACGATCCAAGATTTCCACTGGTTCTTCAACAAAGTGAAGTTTATCATCAATGTGTATTTCATCTAACGGAACTGCCAATGGCTCGTCAGACAAACACTTCTTTAGATTGGATACATGAAATGTTCTATGAACCCTGCTTAACTGTTGTGGTAGTTCGAGTCTATAAGCAACGGTTCCCACTTTGGCCAATACCTTGAAAGGTCCAATGTACCTCGGGTTCAACTTTCCCCGTTTTCCAAAACGTACGACCCCTTTCCAAGTTACGCCTCACATCGGCGTAACTCTTTTGGCGATCACGAGCAGCTTGCATTCTCTGCTTAATTTGGACAATCTTCTCGGTTGTTTCATGAACAAGTTCGGGACCGGTGAGCCGAGCATCTCCGACCTCAGCCCAACACACAGGTGACCGACACTTTCGGCCGTAAAATGCCTCGAATGGGGCAGCCTTAATACTAGCATGATAGCTGTTGTTGTACGAGAATTCAATCAGCGGTAAGTGTCCTTCCCAACCATTCCCAAAGTCTATCACGCAAGCGCGTAACATATCTTCAAGAGTTTGTATGGTTCTTTCACTTTGTCCATCAGTCTCCGGATGGTATGCCGTACTCATATCCAACCTAGTACCCATAGCTTTCTGAAATGATCTCTAGAAGTTTGATGTAAACCGGGGGTCACGATCACAAATGATCGAGACTGGTATCCCATGCCTTGTGACCACTTCTTTCAAGTACAGTCTTGCTAGTTTGTCCATGGTATGTGCTTAATTACACATACCTTTTGCCTTTAAAAACGAGCTAAAATAACCAAAAACGGACTTAAAATGCCAAA